>JAODUG010000015.1:4735543-4756483 GCA_027564795.1 Aphredoderus sayanus | reverse complement strand
CTCTCTCTCTCTCTCACACACACACACACACACACACACACACACACACACACACACACACACACACACACACACAGCTATTTGTCACTATCTCTCTTCCCACTGACCCACATTCCAGCCTGGTTGTGTCACAGGAACTCAGCTGGGCTCCTGGTACTGTAGCTACCGTCCATCTGATCATGATGATTCCACACCACTGCCGCACACACACACACACCTACACACACACACACACACACACACGTGTGCACTAGGAACATTTGTTCACATCTTGCTGTTTCGGCTTCTGTTAATTTTACATCCTTGTCTTCCAATACTGGTCTGCTGTCTCTTGCCCCTTATGTAGCTACTTATCTCGGTCAGCTGCTAATGTAGGTCAGTCTCCCAAGATGTATCTCTCCCATCCTAAAGCCAGCATTATATAACTATGATGATTCAGCTGGAACACGCTGTATAGGCTTCTTTCCCTACATCAGGTGCTGGATGGTTCATGTCATACTCTTGTTTTTGCTTTAAAGTGCTGCCAACCCACCACATTTGTACCCAGGTGGCAACGTAATTAAAAGTTCTGAAGTCACCTGTTGAGTTGAGCAGCTAAACACTTTACCACTGAAAGGAGGATATTGATGTTGTTATATGTCGAGTTCCTGTTTCAAAGTAATTTCAAAACACCTTTGTTATACCTCTAGATAGTTAGTGATCTAATCCTTGTTACACAGACAGACAGTAGGTTTAGTAGGTACTGTTTTTATCTTGGGACATGGTTTGTTGTGACTATATGCTTATTCTAATCCTAATCCCATTAGTGTAAACACTGCAGCCATCTGGGCCCAAACACTCTGATTAATATGAACCCATGAAAAGGTCTGCATACACAAACCTGTAGCTGCTAGTAGCTATATGATCTACGATCTGGCGTGATAAAGAGTAATAGTTTAACAGCCAATGTAATTGTTAGTGTGACTAACATGTTTCTATATGGAAGCGCGTGCACCACTGATGATGTAAGATGGGTCTCAAGCAATACACATACTAGTGCAATAGGGCACAGTAGGGCTAGGAGAGAAGAGTAAGAGGGCCCTCACAGCGACAGCTGGTCTGCTCCCCTCACCCTGGCAACCCAATACACGCACACCCACAAAATGGGTGAGCGCGTGTGAATACTAACATTCACTGGAGCAAATGAGTGCTTCTGCATGTATGCATGTTTGTAGCCACTGCCTCCCCCTGTGCACTGCATGCTTTCTCAGCCAGCAGATGTTCCATTGTTTGGCCGGCTCTCTGTAGTCTTGCTTCAGTTGGAGTTGGGACACTGGCTGCATCTTTTGAATGTGGTCCCATTGACGACTCCCCCACCCCCACGCTGCACTTCCACCAACAGCAACCCCCAAGCCACTCAGAGGGGCATTAACCCCTCCCCCATCCCCTTTAACCCCCCCGGTGCCCGCCCATTCTCCCCCCAGCCAACAGATCACAACTTTAAAGCTTTTGTGCTTTGTCTCCTCATGGAGCCCAAACAAGGACCTCTACCTCTGCCCTGCCCCCGAGGTACACACGCACACACACACACACACACGCACACACACACGCACACGCACAGATATATCCGCACCAGTTCTCCACATTTCCGCACACATGGATTCTGAACGTGCATCGATACGCATGCTTCCTCTTCAATATGTGTGTGCACACAACACACACCCTTAAGCGCACAAGCCCGCCCGGATCGTGTTATCAGATGGTGAACGTATAGTATAGCGTGTGCAGATGCCTCTGTGCTCTGACTATAGCCTCTCTTTGTCTGGCCTTATTAGTGAGCAGCACTGTCACACCACAGATGAATGTGGCTGCTGTTGTCCGAGTGACTAGTCCTGTGCTCATGTAATAATCAATGCCCTTCTTTCCTCTTCCCCGTGTGTGTTTTTGTAAAAGAGGCCTAGGAGGCATATAGGCAGAACTGACTTCCTGTTTTTGTATTGGGCCCACTGGAGGCAGGAAGTGAGGAGAGAACCGCTGTTCACTTCTGTCACCCTTCCAATGCTGATGCTATTCCAAGCCTCAAATGGCACCTATGGTTTTGGAAATACCCTCTCCGATGTCCAATAAAAGTAAATTGGTGTGAATATGGCCTGTTATGTAATTTGAGAAGGTGATCTTCATATGGGTCCTTTAGCTTCAAGCTGTTCACTTTAAATAGAACAGGAAACAAAGGGGAAGTGTCACTTTTAGTGTGTAGCACAAAAAGTAATGTGTGTGTGCGACGGTGGGTTTCAGTTCATGCCAACAGCCAGACAAATTCCAGATTGAACAAAGAGGCCGGTGGAGCAGGCAAGCCTGACTAGTGCCTTTGAAGGACTGATTGAGTATGTAATAGTCATCCGCCTTGCATCTACCCCCAAGGCTGGGGTTGGGGGATGTGGGGGGTTGCAACCCTCTTTGTTCTGAACCCACTCCACTCATGCCTGCTTTTGTCCCCACCCACAGCGTACCAGTGTGAGAGCTTTATCTCTCCATAAATCTCCCGCCAAAACAGAGAGGGTGGGCGGGTTTAAGAGTATCTTTGTTGTTCCATTTTTCAGGCTACAACCTGCATTTCACACGACTATATATGATATCGTGTTACTTATTAGTGCTGGTGGAGCATCTCTGTTTCTCCCTCTCTCCCTCTCTCCCTCAGCATTTCCCGCCACTGCAGGGTGTGTAGGGGAGGAGCGACAGCCGCCATAAAGAAAGGCTGGCTCCAAGACTCGCGCCAAATGCCGGCGTTATTCAAATGAGCTCAGTGGGTGCGGCCCAACTGTCTCCATGTCCTGTTAACCTCTTCACTGCTGGAGGCTTCAAAAACAGACAAAGGCAAATGCAGATTAGGCCAATCCTGTGTATATGAGAAAAGACTTTAGAAAAGAGGTGATTGATAAGAGGATTATTGACAACCAATACAACTGAATAATTGATTAAAATTGAAAATCAAATGATATGCAGGTCTCCAAATAATTAAATAAGAATATACAGTATGCTTTTTTTATTTCACACATTTTATATCACACTAAATACCAGACTCAGTAATGTTAATTGCTTTATATGCTTCAGCTGCAAAGTTACAGCATTTAAAGTTTATCAACAGCAGTTCTCATAAGAACCTCCTCTCAAATTGCTCAGTTCTCACATCCTCTTTGTTTAAAATTCCCCTTAGCAATGAGCTATGAATGGAAGCACCAGAAGTCGAAACACTGTTATATACTGCTCTCCAGTGGCTGTTAAAGGCAAAACACATTACATTATCTGTTCCACCAAACTACTAACAAACAACTACATTTAATCTCATGTGTTATTTTAAAAGCTCTGGGTTATAATATATATCACCATATAACACTAATGCACATTCTAATGAGAATATTTAATATTTCATGATATTATAACAAATGTACAGTTTGTTTTTATACTGAGTGGATTGCAGATTGATCACATTCAACCTCAGTAGCTCAGATTTCAGGCACCAACATGACACGCTAGCCTACTATCAGAAAATCAATGTAAAAGCCTCTGAGACCTCTGAGAGCCCAGAGGAGAAGGTTCAGAAATTGACATATTATCCAATTGTGTACCCAGACAACATTGAAAATCACATTAAGTGCAGCATGTGTTGTGTGTATCATTTTGTGAGAACTGCGAGACTGAGGTTTCTGACCTTCTGTATGTTGGAAAGTTAATAGCTGTATAATATATATATATATATATATGTTTATTGTAGAAATAATAATACAAATAATAAAGGATATATACTGCTCACATAAAGTTTAAACATGCCACGATAAACTGGTATCAAACTGCTTGCTGTATCACACATGTAGCCTAACCAGAGATCTGATTGTGTCTATCCATATTCTGATGCACATCCTCACTTGTTATCTTCCTGCCAGTTGCCACAGTTCTAGATGGTAATTGTTTTGATAAACCCCATCACTGCTATAATAAATAATTTACGCTCCTCAAAGCAAAACATAATCTTTCATCTCAGTTGCCTGCAGCTCCTACATGTCTTTCTGACTGATACCAGACTTTGAATGCTGTATACAGTCAGGACACCTACTACAGCCAATCAGATCTCAGGTGTGCGCTTACCAGCCATCCTGGGCCCTCAGCTGTTGCCTGGCAACTGGGGCTGCTACACTGACATCCTGCAGGGGTAGAGGCAATACAAATAAACCTTAGAGACATACAAGACCAAGGAAGGAACTCCATTTCCCACAGTACCAAGCCGGAATGCAGTGTGCACAGGAGTTTTTAAGAGCTCATTGCCTTTATATTATTAATACCCAAACGAACATAAATAATCACCACATTGTGGTGCTTTTCCATGTAATTAACAAATGCAGCATATGCATGTTTGTGGAAGCATGAAGGAATTACAGTCCATTGGCATGTTCGATCCCCTGCTGCATGACACACAGGCCTGCACTGCTTCCTATGTGCCCGGGAAATAAGACACGTGAAGGGTTAAACGGGATGATGCAAGATAAAGCGTGTGGTGCACGGACTGGCAGCGAGAAAGACAGCAGGACGATATGAGAAAACGCTGAGGACAAGCCTGTGTAAACGGCAAGAATCCACAGTGCTGCACATCGCCTGTCTCCGAGTCTGTCTTGCTTTCTCCATCTCTCCAGCCCTCCATCTCTCTCTCCCTCCATCTCTCTCTCCCTCCATCTCTCTCTCCCTCCATCCCACCCACATCTTTACCATTATAATAACCCCCCCCCCCCCCATCCGGAGAGTTTTTGCTGGTGTAGCTCTGCCGCAGCAGTCGTGTTCTAATCTCCTGAGTGTACCAGGGCTGAACCTGTAATGGGCAGGCAGGAGGTTGAGCATGGACACAGCCACCACAGTCAACCGGAAAATGCGAGACACTGAGTGAGCAAAGGAGTTTGTGTGCGTGTGTGTGTAAGATGAGTCTTACCAAGGGAAATGGCAGCACCAACAGAGCTCTCCAGGAAGATATCAGCACTGTGTCCAAGTCCTCATCTCCAATAAGGAAACCAAAATCAGTAAGTATCATCATGTGTAATGTGTATGGCATGATCTGTAAAGTAACAGGTGAACTAATGTATGTAAACAATATGAAGCTCATACTGTACTGTATGTTCATATTTTTATCAATATATATACAGTATATATACATTGTATATATGATTAATATGTATGGGTAAGAATTGCACTATATACACAGTATATATTTACTTGTTGCTATGTAGACACACTAACATGTTATTTGTTTTTAAGTGTGGATAATACAAATGAAATTGAAAGGAATCCTGGCTTTTCAACATAACTTACGATGTGCACAACTTGAGCCTACACAATAACAGGGACATCACCAACATAGGAATGATGCACTAACCATTCAAAATGTATAATTGTCAACAAACATAACAAATAGAACCATTCTATCGTTCTACCATTCAGACAGAAAGCACACACATTCTGACCAATACAGAATAATCTACTCTCATATTGTATGAGCTACCAGGACTTCAACATGTTAACAGGTGGCAGCAGCTTTGGAATGTGTATTCCAATTGTTTTTATTAGTGTCTTGTAGAGGAAAGTATTTAATTCACTCTGGCAAAGGCAACTCATTGTGCCCCCTGTTGGTTGTATGAAATACTTTGGTGCAACATATCATTTTCTTACATAAATGTGCTAGGAATACAGTATGCAGGCAACAGTGTACTGATAAACAGGAAAATAACTAAGGTGAAAAACAAACGTCCATAACCATCAGAAACCTAATTTTTGTCTCCAATAAGTGAACAAAATACAGTAGATTACTATATATAATAATTCAATTGAGTGTCTTGTTTTGTTTAGGTTACATCATGTGTCTAAACATACAGCTATAGTCTCTTCTCCTTCTATAGCCCAAACCACAGAATGTCTAGGTTGGAATATCTGTGTCTAAACAGCCATTAGCACAACTGCGAGTTGGTTCCTTCTCCTTCTATAGCCCAAAGCACAGAATGCTTTGTCTATAGATACATCTGTGTCTTAACACACAATAGCACAACAGCTATTTAGTGCCTTTTCCTTCTATAGCCCAAACCACAGAATGCTGTCACCATCGCAGTGTCGGCACGGGTCCTTTTCAACATGGAGAAGGAGCAGCAGGTATATGAACAGCAGGGCATGGAAGACTACATCAAATACCAGGTGGAGCACGAGTCAGAGCCCTTTAGCCCTGGGCCGGCCTTCTCATTTGTCAAGGTTAGAGGTCTTATAAAGCAGTGATCTTTTTGCATAAATAAACATCTGTTTTTGCTGCTGCTTTAGGCAATATACAACAGTGATTCTACCTGCTTTGCATTCTTTATAGCCTTTCCATGTGTGTCATGTGCAATCAGTATTGACATGTCTTATACAACAGCAGTGGTTGGTCCCCTAGTAAGTGGAACGATAGAATAGGTGGAATGAAGAATAGGTTCCCCCATTGCCCCACTCACCCAAACACACACACACACACACACACACACACACACACACGCACACACAAATTGGACACAAAGTGGATTAAGCCGTCAGTGCTTTATAACACTGTTATATACATTTGTTTGTGTGCCCAGGCTCTGGAGGCGGTGAATTGCAGGCTAAGAGAGCTGTACCCAGAGAGCGAAGAGCTCTTTGATGTTGTCCTCATGACCAATAACCACGCATATGTTGGTCTGAGACTCATCAACACCATTAATCATTATGGTGAGTGAACACAATGCTAAAGAATATATCCTGATATATAGAAACAAACTGGTACCATATGCAGACGTATTGATTGTTCCTGTTAATTATGCTGTTTAGCTGATGCTACTTGGTTTCTGTGTTGTTGGGCTGTCTGAGTCAGTAGCCTACCTTTATATTTATTTTGTTATAATTTGATATACGTTGCAAAACGATGTTACAAGCAAAGGTCAGTTAACCAATTACAAACTGGTTGTTGAGTCCAGTTGCAACCTGAGTCCACAGGTATTGTCAGGCCAACAGGATTTTGTTCTACTTGTGTCATGTGACCTTAAGCTTGCAGTAGACTAATTTACACGCAACCGCTGGAAATGTGGCAGTGAACCCCTTTTACCCCATGGGTGTATTAAAAAAACCTTTTCCCCATACAAAATCTATAAATCAGAATTAAACTACTCGTTAGTTACAACAAATGTCCTTCTTCCATTTAGTATTAAATAAACCAGAGGTGGAAACAAATAGGCTTGAGAAGTTGAAATACGACCCATGCCTCAGCATTTTTGCTGCTCAGCAGCTTAGTGCAGCATGAGTGGAACAAATACATGTTCAAACAGTTGTTGCTCAAGGTCAGTTCTTTACAACTTAACAAAGAAATTACATATCAAAATTCTTTTAACTTACATTTTACATACCAGGCCGTTAAATGTATAGGTTACTGTTTTTCCATCTTAAAAGCCCTTATGCCCTTGTTACAACTACATTAACATAACCATCTATTCTACCACAGATCACACAAAAAAGTATTTATATAACTCAATAGGTCATTAAGATGATTATTTTTTATCCACTCAGAGCTATTTATTGAGCGTTTCTGTATGACTGGAGGGAACACTCCTATTGGCTACTTGAAGGCCTACCACACCAACCTTTATCTGTCTGCCGATCCATTCAAAGTCCGAGAAGCCTTGGAGGAAGGTATGTGCACATGATCAGGCAGGCTTAGACTTGGATTGTATTCAGCAAATGAAAACAAAATAACTGTATTAACTTAAATCTCTGTGTGTCAGGAATAGCAGCAGCCATCATGTTCATGCCAGATAAGATGACGCCAGTCTCAGAGATTCAGCTACGTGTGGCATTTGATGGAGATGCTGTTCTTTTCTCAGACGAGTCTGAACGCATTTTCAAGGCCCATGGACTCGACAAGTTCTTTGAGCATGAGAGAGAACATGAAAACAAGCTACTGGACCATGTAATGCATATATAAAAATATATTCAGTACCTTATTGATTGGGAACAGTGACTGCACATATCCACCTTATTTCTTATTGCAGAAAACCAAAATAAAATTTATGGACGCCCATATTTACGTTTTCAAATTATTTATCCCACATGCTAAAAGCAAGTCTGGTCCACATGAATGTATTATTAATTATGAGGAAAAAAATATTTACCGTAATTTACAAATGTCATATTATGATGAAAATACGGTGGATATAGACATAAATCATTTGCTTGTAGATCCTAGACTAAAATGTATCTTAACACATCATGTCATCACATTGTTCATGTTGGTGACATCTCCTTAGCAGTTGAGATGCAAATGATGTGTCACAAATTAAATTACCTTTGGTCTGGTGTGAGCACAGGGTATAATTCTGAAAGTAGACTGTAAACAAGTATGACTAACTTTGCTTTGTCAAACCTTATTTTTCCAGGGACCATTGAAAGGGTTCCTGGAAGCCTTAGGAAAGCTCCAGAAGAAATTCTATGCCAAAGGGCAGCGCATGGACTGTCCTATTCGCACCTACTTGGTGACAGCTCGTAGTGCAGCTAGTTCAGGCACACGGGCCCTAAAAACTCTGCGTTCATGGGGTCTGGAGATTGATGAGGCCCTCTTTCTGGCCGGAGCCCCTAAAGGGCCCATGCTGGAGAAGATCAGACCGCATCTGTTTTTTGATGACCAGATGTTCCATGTGGAGGGGGCAGCAGAGCTAGGCACTGTTGCATGCCATGTGCCCTATGGGATAGCTCAGAGAGTTACCCAGAAGACACAGATGAACGATAAATAGGCGTTGCTTGTCACTAAGTAGCCAGAGTATTAGCAGCCAGGGACACGCTGTCTGGAATGACCCATTTTACTTTTTCTTTGAAATCTGAGAGCATGTACTGAAACTGGCAACTGAACCCGAGCCTTCAGTTTCCTTCCTTTATTTTCTACTTTGCAGAGAACAGGGCATAGGAGAGCAGAGTATAGCTCATCACTGCAACTTGTATGTTTTTAAAAGATCCTTCTGTTCACCAAAATCACATTATTTACTCTCTACATATTAGATGTATTGCATTATGACCTCTCTAAATTATTCCCTTTTCATATGAAATGTAATAGAACATTAAATGTATTTATTAAATAACATCAGAACATCTAAATGACATCAGATACAAATCATGTGTGGAAGGTCAGTCAGGAAAGACTATAGTTAAGCAACAAAGACAATAGTAATTATTCAATGCGATACTTGTTTAATTTTGTAATACGTGCCTTTAATATGCAGTTATTCCGTTCATTGGCATGTGAGTGGTATCTGTTATTTGTCTTCTTAATGAGGTGGTTGACTGATTGTCTTAAAAAATGTTTTTAATATGCTGCATGAATCATGGAGAAATACTACTTTATTGAACAAGGAATACTAACATGTCTCCACAGCCTATTATTGCCGCTTTGAACATTGCTCTGTCTCATCCAGCCTAAATGTGTTATACTTTTTCCACTGTGTTTACCGTACATGTTATGAATACTATATAGATATAATTTATTTATTTTTTATAAAGAACATTTTGTTTGTCTTGATTTTTAGATATCTTGCTTTTTGCTGTAATTTGAGTACTGTACGATATACATAACTGATAACAGAGTGGGCTTACTCTGGTTAAAACCAAGTTTAATAATAAATAAAGTATTAAAGCATATGCATCATTTGACTGAGAGGCATCCAGGTGTATTGTAGAGATCTACTCGATTGCTGTTTTAACTAGTATATAACTAAATAAGCAGGAATTCAATATCAGATTGCACTACTTTGAATGTACAATCTTCAAATATGCTTTGACTTTTGACTTTTGATGCTATGGTTGGTGCTCAAAGAATCAAAGAATCATACAATGTTTGTTTTTATGCAGGTGTAATGCAAGTGATGAAATGCAGGAATACAAGATGCCACTTTAGTGTTTCTTCACTATGTGTTTTATTATATTGATACATGTGCATTTGTTATTTCATTAGCCTATGGGTGCATTTGTGTGTAACGGTAGGTTAGAGGTTAATTGATGAGTTGGGTGCTGGAGTAGGCTATTGTGCCCTACTGGGCTGTCCGTACCAGAGACATCACTGAATGGTATAAAAACAACTGATATGATTTAACTCATAGTAGGACTAATAATGCAAGTACAAGCTTTTTTAAGAGCTTTAGACTCAGATGATTAGCGCAATGAGTCCTCCCACTGCTCCTCCACTGCTGGCCACAGCTGAAGTCAGGCCTCCTACTGCAGCACCAGCACTGGCCACAGCTGAAGTCAGGCCGGCCAAGGCTCCACTGCTGGCTACTGCTGAAGTCAGGCCAGCCACAGCACCAGTGCTGGCCACAGCTGAAGTCAGGCCTCCGACTGCAGCACCAGCACTGGCCACAGCTGAAGTCAGGCCGGCCAAGGCTCCACTGCTTGTCACTGCAGCTGTGAGACCTCCTACTGCAGCACCAGCGCCGGCCACACCTGCAGCAGCTGATCCTGATAGACCAATCACACCTGGAAGATGATTCGACTTGTTAACTGATTATATATGTCACAAGGATAGCCCGTGCCCTGGAGAAGTAAGACACACCTACTGTATATACATGGAATTGACATATCAGTAGTTATAGCAAGCCATGTGCATGTGATTTTAAATGAGGTATATTTTCATAAACACTTATTTTATTATTGGAAGTTTGTATGAAGTATTTACCTGTTCTCCTTTGCTCTACTTAAGCTCAGGTAGGACCGGGAACTACCAAACGGAACAGAATGTTCCATAGGCTTATATAGAAGGGGGGTTCTGTGCCATGTAGTGTAGAACTGGAGGGGTGTTTATTGATTTTGCCATTTAGTAAAGTTCTATCAAATGTTTGTGTGAAAGGTATGCTACATATGTGTCTAGCACTCAAGATGTTAAGGTTGGGAGGGTGTGGAATAGCGGGTTTATCTCCTGTGGGATAATTGATTATCACCCCCAATAATCTGTCTTTTAGTAGGAGCCAACGGCTATTAAAAGGAGGAGGGAGGAACTGGCCGGGGAGAGTGAAGCAAGCATGGCCTGAATGAAGTGGTGGGGCCTAGTGTAGAGTTTTGTTGTTAATTTACTTTGATATTATGTTGAATATTGTTTTCTGTAGTTATTATTTTGTTTTGCCAAGATTGTCTACAACTAGTGCTGGAATTATTGACTTGTTGTTATAATTAAACATACATGGACTGATTCAATCTAGTTGTTGCCTCCAGTTCGTGCCATAGCCATTGGGCAACCTTACAATATCCATATGTCAAAGGACACTCTTTGATCAAGTTATCCCCCCAACCCCAACAACCCCAAAGTTCCTTGGTAGATCATTCAGAAACACTACATAGGAGCAGAGGTAAAGAAAATGTTCAAACTAAATCACAAATACTTTTGTAATGCTGGTTCATTTAACAAATGGATCAGCACATACTAATACAATAACTCACAGAAGACAATGAAGACTTAAAGAACAATTACTGTATGAATGATTCCTCATAGTGTCATGCCAAACTGAGATTCAATATTTTGGATATTTTCTCACTGTAGTTTATACTATCACAACGGCAAAGATACAACTGAATTACAGTGCTTAATGGTTTAGAAAAGGTACTGCATTTATCTACCTGCCGACTGCAACACAGCCACCAAGCCACCTGCTGCCACTCCTCCTCCATTGGCAACTGCAGCTGTTGACATCATACCTGCAGCATAAGACCCAGCTGCAATTCCAGCTGAGGTAAATCCTACAGCACCCAGGAAAACAGGAGCCAAGGCTACAGCTCCACCTTAAACGACACAAATAATACTACATTTAATTAATACATAAATATGAGGTTTTATAAATTAACGATACAATACTTTAGAAAGGTAAACTGTGTAGGCTACTCCACACCCGACACCAGTGTGAATAAAACTAAATAAACGAATAACCTGTAACATCAGTAAACAAAGCAGAAAGCCAGAAGGCTTACCTGCTCCTGCGGCAGCTGCTGCAGTAATTCCAATACCGGTTACTATCAAATCAACAAAATAAAGACAATGTTGTCAGATAAACTGCATTTTGTAGGTATAAAATCAGTACATTACAACAAACTTACAAATAATAATTAAGAAACAACACAAATATATCTACTGTACAATAATACAATGGTAAAATGTTTTTACAATGGTAAAAAATAAGTGCAAAGATTTCGGCCTACAGAGTCCCATGGTAATGTCGGAGTCGATATTCTTCACTGCGACCAGAATACGATGATTCAGTTCTTTAGTGATTTCTTGAGAAACGAAATCCAACTGTACCGTACGGCGTCACAAAAATGTCAAAACTAGTGCGTGCAAACAAGGCACAACAAAAAAGATAAGTAAATTAAAGGGAAGGGATACGAATCAGATAACAGTTCTCCATCAGGAATTTGTTAGGGTTCATACATTTTTGAATAGTATAAGAATTATTTTCTTTAAATGTCCTGAAAATTACGGAACCCTGGAGAGGACATGTGAAAAAGTAATAGCAGCACTATATTGTGCGCACGATTTCGTCATTTTGTGCGCACGGAATATATTGTGCGCACGAAATAGGATATTGTGCGCACGAAATAGGAATTCGTTTGCATGGTTTGTACCCATACAACATTCAACATTCTCAGTTCCATGATGGACAGGGTTGCACTTATCCGAGTTTATTTCAATTTAGGGATGCACTATTTACATATTCATCTTGAAGTTTTCTAATGCAGTCTTCGTGGACACCTCTACTCCTTAAAAACTCCATAAAACGTTCCTCCATCTCTCCAGCTGCATGCTAAATCTCTTAATTCCTATTTTGTGCTCACAATATCCTATTTCATGCGCACAAAATCATATTCCGTGTGCACAAAATACAGAAATCGTGCGCACAAATTCCTATTTCGTGTGCACAATATAGTGCTGCTATCTTTTTTTTTCACATGTCCTCTCCAGGGTTCCATAGTAAATACAAAAAGACATAAATTATCGTGAATACCATAGCAGGGCTGAGCATGGGGTTACCTGGGAAAACAAGATTTACTGTAAATACATATCGTTAGATCATGCATTAGGCTACTACTACAATCCATAAAGTAATCACACATTTCTATTCCCATCTAATCATCATCCTCAAATCTCATTTTGTTTCCCAATACAATAAACATCCCTCAGCCACTGCTCCTGTACAAACAGTACCTGCATCTCAGGATGCAGGCAGAGTGAAAAAGTTACGCACATACATGTCTTTGTTTGGACTGTGAGAACACGTTAAAAGTTTACTGAAGATATTATAATAAGAGCTAGGACCACATCTCAACCAACACACTGAAACCACAGTTGAAATGATAATATGCCTACTGTCAACTGCTGGCTGCTGGCAAACCAAAGGACCTATCAAGGGGTGGCTGATTATTTTGGGGTTTGCAAAGGCAGTTTGCACCATGACATCATTCAAATTGTTGAAAACTTTACTGCTTTGATACCAAAATATGCTGGCCGCATCACCTGAGCGGTACCAATAGAGAGAGATTTGAAAGAATGGAAGGTTTCCCAGGTTAAATATATCGCTGTCATCATAAGTGCACTCATGATGTTTTTAACACTCCTGTTGCTCTAGGGTTAGGGTTAGAAAACAAAGTTATAGAATAAGTATTTTGTGGGTCATTATTTCGGGTTAATCCTCCCGTTGTCGTTGGGTCAAAATAGTTAGGTAAAAACTAGGTTAATAATTAAAATTAAAATATTAACCCTCCTGTCACCCTGGGGTCAAAATGACCTGCAAAAGGTCCAATCCTAGGACAACAGGAGGGTAAATACTAAATAATAATAAAATACTTATTAATTAACCTAATATTAACCTACTGTGACTTGTTTCCTAACCCTAACCCTAACCTTATGGGCGACTGTCGCTTTAGGGTTAGGAAACAAGGTTAGAGAAGAGCTCTTTTGTGGGTCATTATTACGGGTTAATCCTCCCGTTATCTTTGGATCCAAATGTTTAGGTTAATAATTAATCATTATTTTATTATCGTTTAGTATTATACCTCCTGTTGTACTATGGGTTGGGCCTTTTGAGGGTAATGTTGATCCCAGGGCAACAGGAGGGTTAAAATAATTGTATCCTTATTATTTGGCCTTATTTTGGTTTGATATACTAAACCAAAATAAGGCCAGTTCAAATATTTAAAAAATAATACAAAATAAAAATATTTGGCGAGCTCTGCAGATAGCATAACTTTACATACTGCCTCACAAAACACATTGTTAAAGTGAATTATTAAATTAAACTATGAAAATGGTGTTGCATATAAAAGAAATATGCATAAATGTAATATGCGAGTTGGCCCGTGATGCGATTTGACATACATTTTCAATGTGGCCACCCAGTGAAAAATGGTGCCCAACCCTGCCTTATGATAATATTTATGTTTAGTCTACTGGAGTGTATAAATAGCATAGGCCATGCATGTATATACACTTTACATGACTTTATTAGCAATCTGAGATTTTATTTGACATTCAATTATTCTAGTACAATTTAATATCAAACAAATTTGGTAAGGAACTTCTCATCCCGGTAAGGATCTTCATTTCCTGGTAAGGAGGTTCTCAGGACTGTGGACTCAGATTAGTGCGATGAGACCTGCCACTAGCCCTCCAGTGCTGGCTCCAACACTGGCCACAGCTGTAGCAGCTGCTCCTGACAGACCAGCCATACCTGGAAGATGATTAGGTTTAGATTAAACTCTCAAATGACTACCCTAAATCAGCAAATGGTACCTTACATCATGATGTGGATGACTCATGCCTTACCTGAACCAGGGTTTCAAATTCCAGATGATTCACTTACAATATTATTTTTTTTTTGAGTAACACCTAGCCTAGAATTCTTGGCTCTAAATCAATTACCAAACTATGTCGGTTGTTATTGTTAATAACAAAACAATACATCTAAATAAAGACTAAACAAACCTGAATGTCAGTACTGGAAATTCCTACCTGCTGACTGCAACAGAGCCACCAAGCCACCTGCTGCCACTCCTCCTCCATTGGCAACTGCAGCTGTTGACATCATACCTGCAGCATAAGACCCAGCTGCAATTCCAGCTGAGGTAAATCCTACAGCACCCAGGACAACAGGAGCCAAGGCTACGGTGCCAACTTCAGAAACATGGACAGCATCGGATTTTGTTATACAGCAATATACAGTCAACTGTATAATATTATTATCACATCACAGCCCAAACAAATTTGATCATGAATGGAAATGACAAAGAAATTAAATGCCACCCCCCACCACCACAACAATAAAGAGTTATAGCCGTATCTACTGTGATAAATACGTGTCATTATGCAAGTTGTTATAATGAAACACCCTGGATGACTACAAGATTGTTAATATACTGTAATGTTGGTAGGCTATCGTTCTATAATTTCTTGAAGGTTTACCTGCCCCTGCTGCTGCTGACGCTCCAACAATAATTCCCGTCACTAAAAACAACAAAACAAAGTGGTATTAAGAAAAAAAAAACATCTCAATTGAATTTAAATTCAATTCATGACATTTGCAAAAGCATAAGGCTTAGGCCTTTATTATACTTACAGAGACCCATGACGTCTGTTCAGATGACAGAAAGTGAGTGAGCAATGCAAACGCAGGTCTATAAACAGAGAGAAACAAAGAGCAAAGAACGTGATGTTTTCTTGAGAAACGAAACTGTAGTAGTATTTGAATACTAGAGGGCGCCACTATCACGTTAAGCCTTTATCGGACGAAGAGTACTGTTCGGGAACACAAAATACACTGTAAACATGACCAAATAAGGAAGAAAGTGTGTTTATACGTAGCTTACTAATATTATGATTAAGTTAATCATACTCGGGAGTCGTGAAGGTTTGTTAACTTTTAAGTCAAATAAAAAAAAAGTAATCCACCCCTCCCTTCAATGCCACGTGTGCTCCCTCAGATAAATGCCCCATTGGAAACACACTGCGAAGCCAAGGACATTGTTGTTGTGAGCAATTATATTGTTTGTTTGTGTTCCTAGTTATGGAGGTTGTTTAGAAGTATAGGCTACTGGATTATCATTTCAGCACACAGAGAACCGTAAAAGCGCAGAGATTATTGGTGAACTATATTACGTGAATACTAGAGTGCGCCAGAATATCAAGTTCAGTCATTGGACAACACGTCTGCTTCTTTTAGATACATATTTGTAATAGTGTCATCAAGCACAGTTAGTCTTGTCCAGTCCGTGCTTTCCTTATCTTCCATGTTTCTGTTGTTTCAGTCCTGATTTTCTGTCTCACCAATTACTTGTTGACTTAATTATTATTATTATCTTCACCTGTAATCCCTGAATTTCTGTTAGTTCTTTTCTGGATATTTTGTGATGTCTGCTCCCTTTTGTTGCCCTGGTTCATGTTCTTAGTATCTGATTCCTGCCTTTACCTAGTGAACACTGTCTACAACAATGTTGTAGTATCATGCTAAAACGTTTTGACGATGCATTTCCCAATCAACTCTTCACACAGCCAGCACAACAGCAGTCTACCAACATACATCCAACCTCCCTCCTCTTCCTAGAATCTTTTTTCAATATTTTTTGTTTAAAGGTGTTCATCCTCACCATATTTTTGTCTAATGAAGATATGTGGTGTTCGCATTATTGAAAATAATGTTTTTTTGTTGTTAGGCAGATATGCATTCTAAGCCATAATAGCATTTTCAGATGTAATCCCAGCAGTACACAAACAATTTGAGGTGCCCTAAACTGGGTTGGCAAACCTCATTACAAATGACAGCTATACCATAAGGCAAAGTCCTCTAAAAGCTAGTCTTTTCTTTAACCCAGGGTTCCCAAACTTGACGTACCTGGGGGCCATTGGAGGTAGACTCTGGGTGAGGCTGAGCCGCATGAAGTATTCCAGGATATATTTACCCTTCACTGGGTGACACTCTCGAAACACATTTCAACGTTGATAATTCATGTTGTCACGAGCCTGAGCTATGGTAGCCCACAAGTGTTAAAAAATATAAAACGCCCAGGTCAACGACTCACGTAGGAGCATGGGCCACACTAACATTAAGCTTTGATTTCAAGTAGGGGGCCACAAAATATTGTTCCGCGTGCTGCAATTGGCCCCCGGGCCGCGAGTCTGAGACCTCTGCTTTAAAGTGATTGTATGACTTTATGCCACTAGATGTCTCAGACCCAAACTAATTCTTTGAGCCATACCACTTTTTCCATGCACATGCGGCCAGACTGGCAATGAACAGAGTAGCTCAGATTACAACACACACACACACGGGGAGTGTTAGCTCTGCTCAGCATGCAATTACTCTAGTCTACTGTATCTTTACAGAAATAGTCATTGCTATATTAATCTAAGGAATTTAATCTTCAAAATATGGCATCGAAGACACTTTTTGTTGAAATTCTTGTTTGAATACTTCAAATATCAAGCGCTCAAGAATTACCAACTTTGTTAGTAACCATTGTCGTTTCTACCACCAAGTAACAAGATTAATCTAAAAACACTGGTGTTTCAATGTCATTTCATTGAACTACATGTCTATTCTGTATAGTATAAGGAAAAACACAAGGCACAACAGAGGGGATCAAACATTTATTTACCCTTATTAAAAGTTACAATAAAACCATTAACATTTTAAAACAATAGCAAAATAAAGAAAACCCAAAAATATCGGCCAAAACATATTTACAGAGACAAATTGCAGATAAAAAGCTCACATTTTGTACACGACCCTAGACCCTGCATCATAAACTTTGAAATGTGAACACTGCAAGATTCAAAGCTTGAAATGTGGTCTTAGTCAGGAGGAGGGAAAGAGGGAGAAAAAAAAAGGGGGGGGGGGATGCACCAACAAGACATGGCTCCTTCCACCTTCCCTCCTTGAATTTCACTTTTCTATACAGCAAACGTCTTGAAATTTAGGGGTAAAACATAGGAATGTAGAATTGAAAAATCAATGAGATCATTTGAAAGGTTTATGTGTCCATATAACAGTCATTTCGAGTGAAGGAGATGTCTACCCCGCTCCACAACCGTCAAGTTTTAGATCCCAAAATAAAAAATAAAAAAACGAAGAAAAAAAAAGAGTAATGTTATAGGGATACCACGCTGTTATGGATGCTTCTCCATGAATTGGGATAAGAAGTCAGTATTCCTGATTCACTCCACATCCAATCCATTACCTTCCCCACATGCCTGTTCCTGTTGTGTACCAGTAGGGGGCAACACAAGCCAACACTTCATGAGAGGGCCTGGTGAGATTCTGTTTTGTCAGAGAACTAAAAAGGCAGTGAACTGGTGGTTGAAATCAGCAAACGTGATATATCCTTCTTCATCTTTTGTCGTTTTGTTAATAACTTTAAGAACGTGGCACAAGTCTCTCATATATATATTTATATACTTTATTCTTGGAAAGTCAGTTCAGGCGCCATGACGGGGCATTACTACTCGGCATTTGGCTCGCCTTCAGATGCTGCAGGTGTCGTGACCTCAGCAGGGGCCGGGGCCTCTTCGGCAGGGGGTGCCTCAGTGGGCGGGGCCTCTTCAGCTGCCTTGGTCTCTTCCTCTTGGGCAGGGGCCACAGCCTCTTCCTCCTTGACCTCCGCAGCTGGCGTCTCCTCTTTGGTTTCCTTGGCTGCATGGCCGTTCTCCTCTGGCTTCTCCTCTGCCGTAGGGGAGGCGGCCTCCTCCTTGGCCTCCTCGCTGGCCTTCTTGCTCTTCTTAAGCGAGATGCCCTTGAACTTGAAGGAGTTCTTCAGGGAGAACTTCTTCTTCTTCTTGCCATCCTTGGCTGTCTCGCCTTCAGGTTTGGTTGCCTCGCCCTCTGCTGCAGGAGCAGGCTCGATGGCATCGCCAGTGCCGTTCTCTCCCTCTTTGGCCGCGTCGGTGGTTCCATTGCCATCCGGGGTTGCTGCTTCCCCGTCAGGCTTGGCCGACACATCACCGTTGGTCTTGACGTGTCCGTTCTCCTGTGAACAGTGGGAGGAGGGGCTCATTAGACACACATGATAGGAGGGGATCCAAAAAAGGCAGCAATCAACTTCTATTGTAGCTACCTTTTAGCTCCAATTTATTAACATGTTAAATTGCAAATAGCTAGATTTGCTTAATCAACTATGTCGTGTTTTACCGCTATCGTGTTTAGTTCGATGTTTAAATTGCATGCATTTTTTGTGGTATGGCGGAAAGTAGGTACACGTTCAACAGCCGTGTCCGTGAAAATTTCCAAACAGAAGGGGGCAGTGGTGGTGCATTGAAATAGTAGGACAGAAGACCGTTTAGGAACAAAGGAATCCCAACGAAACCTGGTTGTTGCTACCACACAAGCCCTGCCTGCAGTTAATATTTACCAATACCATTAACATATAGTATAATGGATAGCCGTGACGAAGCAAATCCAAATCACTAGTTAAATTAACATTCTCTCTCTAATGTTTCGAATAATTCATCGTGGGGCCCTAGACACAATTACTTCTGACTAAACATGCAAAATAACTACTACGGGTGAGAATCGAACAGGGCGCTTTGTTTGCAACTCAGCAAAATGCTCACACACCCCCCACCCCCATACATCCGTTGCACTAGTTGTTGCACCTTTTGTTTGATATACAAGAGAGTCGCTGTCCAATATTGACGAGATTCATGAGAGAATGTAGGTTTAAATTTAAGATTTGTGTTTACTGCAGCAATTTCCACAAATATATTATACGTAAACATAGCCATCATTTGCAGAGGTTCTACGCACCGTTCAGGCGGGAGTGCTATTCGCAGTCTTGAGAAAACATGGGTTCAATACATAAATAACGAAGAACGCGCGAAACGGGAGATTTATTAACAAAAAATTTGCTTTTCACCGAATGTTAGTTGGTTTAAAGGGAGATCTATAACGGTAGTACTGTAATTTACTACCTAGCAAGCAAGACTCATCCTATAAGTGGGCGTTGGGGAGCATGATAATGAATGGAAATTGTAACATTAGGTCGGCCTATCTTGACTTACCTGGCCATTTGCTTTGGCAGCTGCAGGGTCGGCGGCTGCTTTCCCCTCAACAGCTACTCCACCCTTAGACAATTGGGCTCCCATTTTCCTTTAGGATTTCTGAACAAAAATAAAATCTAAAAGAAAAACTTCTAGTAGTTTTAGATTCAAAATCCAGCACAGGGTTGGCTAAATTTCGCCAAAAAAGAAACCCGAACTGACCCCTTTCCTTGCGTTAAGAAAGCAAGAAGATCCCCTCGGCTATTGAAAACCTCGCGGTGGCTGAGCTCAAATTAAAGAATGTCTGGGGTGCAAGTGTGAGTATTTCAACCGCGCCACAGAAGCCTCCACCTATGGGCGTGACAGTCAGCATTTGTCCAATCTGCAACAGTGGGTTGGATCCGGTTGGATCCCCCGCCCCTTCACCCACTCCCCTGTCACTGCGTTCAAGTCGATGTAGGCTACAATGACAGCGAGTCTCGTTTGTTTGTGATAAGCTAGCATTGTAATTTGACCTGTTGCTACATATCGACGAAGACATTTTTAGCAGATACTGTTGGTTAGCCCTCGTAGGCTACGATCGCGTCACACACAAAAACTACGATAGAATTTGAAATAATTGAAATACTTATTTTGTTAACCTGTACAGTAGAAGGCGCACCAGTCATGACTAGATGAACAGTTGGAGTTAATTAAAACTTATTTTAATACTGTATATTTAACCACCAAACTATGAACTATTTACATAAGGTAGAATGCAGCATGCATTGGAGTCAGGGCAGGCAAGTTGGTAATCACAATAGCAGTCAGTGAGTGTGTCAGCCAGTTGGGGCTACTGTGCTACAAGGTCCAACTGACCTCCAAGACCAAATGTTAGATTCCCA
>JAODUG010000015.1:4699603-4731201 GCA_027564795.1 Aphredoderus sayanus | reverse complement strand
AGAGAGAGAGAGAGAGAGAGAGAGAGAGAGAGAGATATGTCGAGCTCGAGCAAACGTGTGGATTTGATCTTAGCCTAGCTGACCTTTGAATCTTCCTTACAGTGCACAGCCACTTTGGCACTTTCAGCAGGCTCTATTAATGTGCATGATCAATAGAATAGAACTATAGGCTTTTTAAATGTAATCTTATCATTTCAGTCAGTGCAGCAGTTGATTCTGAATAGCACACAGACATGCAGTGCACGCCCCAATGAGCGACATTCCTATTCATACAGCAGCTCCCAATGAAAGTCCAGTAGCCGATTGGCACACACACACACACACACACACACACACACACACACACACACACACAGTGAACTGCCCATCTGCCTCGAGAGCTGCACGGCTGGATTTTCGAGGCATGCGATGTTCCTCTCGAATCGCCCCACGGACACACCAGTGATGTACTGTATGCTTGTGTGCCTGCGTATGTGTATAACCATGCTTGCCGAACATGCGTTGCTGAATGCATAAGGCAGGCTATGAGCTGTTGGTGCCACAGCACCGACAATGCACCTCTGGTGTGCTGTCCTCCCGCCTCCCAACCTTTCCCACTGACAATGGATTAGTGAGCTCATCTGCCAATCATCCGTTCTCTTCTACAGTACACTGTCCATGCTCACACACCTTCTCAAGTCACCTTAAGCACCGTTTTATTGCAGATAATATACAGTAGTGCGTTGAATAAAAGGGTTATTATTCATTGAATATGTCTAAAGCATCTTTGAGTCTCACCAAAACATATCTTGCAACTCCCAGAGCGGTCCCAACCCCCAAATTTGATTTGGCTATTCGCCTGTTTTATATTTTTGTTGTGCAGAATCTATTTATTATTTACACTGTGTACAGTCACTCTCTCGCACATCAACACACATGGCTGGAACCCCAGGTGATAATACACATTACTGTTCTGCATGTACTGAAAGCTTTACAGTTAAGAATGCACATTAGAATAAGATCACATTACCGAATACCCAGTAATTTGATATCCCCATAATGTCTTAGTTCAGACCACAAATGAATTTGGTTACATCAGGACATCAATATTAACTAGCTTGTGTGATAAAGCAAAATGTCAGGTAAGGTGAAAGTGAGCTCAGAGAGGTAGGTGATAGTGTTCTAAAAGCTCTCTGATCACTCAGTCTTACATTCTTTTGATGGCGAGGAACAGGAAAAGCAGGCCACAGTGGCCTGGCACAGTGTACATACAGTACGAAGGGCTGGATTGACAGAAGGGCGTGGGTGTGGACCACAGTAGCAATAGATGTACCATTAAAGTGACGCCATTACTGTCTCTGTGTTTACAGTGACTCATAAAGTGTTGGTGGTCCTAAGACAGCAAAGCACTTGTTTTCATTTAAAATGTAAATGGTCACTTGGAACCCTTAGAACCATAATTCATCTGTCAATTTCCCTCTCCCTAGCAGTTCTGTCTTTTAGAAAAATAACAACAATGAGTCTAAAAATGAAACTGATGTTAGAAATGGCTCTGGACTAGTCCTCTTGCAGAAAAACATTTAAAAAAATGAAAATAACGCGCAGTCTTAAGTATATTATGTCTCAAACTAATAATCGACAGTGAAATATAATGCTCCCCAAGCACACAAGTTCTCTCTAATTAATATATCATGTGTCAGGTGCCAAGACATCTAAATCTCCAAAGTAATTACAAGGCCACAGCAGTGAAAGCCAAGTATTTTAAAAGCTTGCCATCATCTTCTACCTATCACAAAATCCCTATCATGCCAGAAACAATAATGTATAGTCATAGTTCTCCAGAGACATGCCTCTTCAGTCACAAGTTGATTTTCAGAGCTGTACCTTTCTGTGGATATTTATACACATATTATTTATAAATAGATGTATTTATGATATAAGGATCCATCCCTAAATCAATGTTTTTCTGTATTTTTCCATTAAACATCCTTACAGGATTCTTGTTTAATCTTTTTCAGACAGCAGTGCTATCAATGCAATCATGTATATCAGATATTGTGTATAATGACTGAATGGAGAGGGGCAATCGTTGCCAGGCAAAGCCCAATGCTGCACTATTCATGCAAAAAACCTTTCCCCCACCTTCCATCAGCAACAATGAACAAAAGAGTGACAACTAGAATGGGCCAGTGTGTGGTAAATTTTATGTCTGAATGTACAGTAATGCTGCTCTCCTGATTTGACTCTGTGACACAGGTCTATTTAGGTCAGCTCTTGATTTTTGGGGTGAATCACCACTGTTTTCCACGAATAGGCTTTTTCCCAGGGCAGAAAAATGCATGGAAATTAGTGTGTGTGTGTGTGTGTGTGTGTGTGTGCATATATGCAGCACATAGCCTACATATCTTCAATATGTAGGCTATGTGCTGCATATATGCCAGTGATTAGTGTGTGTTTGTGACTAAGCCGTTTGAACTAAAAACACTTGTCTTAATCACAGATAAATGTCACAATCTGTTTAATATACAGTAAGCATAATATCCAGAATATGATATATCAGAGAGACCACATATACTTTACTGGTAACGTATTAGACCAACCTTTAGGGAGAATTGTATTTTTTTAGCTTTGAGAACTGGAGATTTTCTAGGCTTTGTTTACAGTGTTGTTAGAAGAGGATTATGACACCCAGGTTGCTACAATAGTAAGCTGTAATGTTTATTTAACTGAATTGAAACACATTCTACAAACACAATAAAAACGTAGCGCTGTTTTATGAAACAGCTCAGGCCCTCAGAAGTTGTTTTAGTCCTGTATTCATTAATGAATGCATGCATTAATTCATTAAAATGAATTGATATTGTAAACAGTCATACTAGTAACAGCGAGTATTTCTGTCAATACATTTTTACTGCTGTGATTGATCTTTGCTGTGGCACCATGTCACCCTTTTCACCATTTCTCAGTCTCGTTGTCTTATGTCTGAATTTCTATGAAAGGCTCCCTGAATGGACAGGAAGCCTTGAGGATGTTTAAACAAGCTGCTCTTACTGCAGCACTGACATTTTTTTACAATCAGTGAGAATTTGGATTGCAAAAATAAAAATGTTTTCAGATTTTTCTTGTCCTCTTAGCAGAGGCCAGGTGTGTCATTTATTTAAAGCAAGACTGAAATAGCCGTTAGAGGATATATTAGATCAGTCTGAGAGATGGCAGTGCCAACAGCCTGACAATATGGCAAATATATGTACTGTACCTGTTTGTGAATATGTGTGTATGTGTGTGTGTGTGTGTGTGTGTGTGTGTGTATATGTGTGTGTACGTTTCTTAATGGTAGGGGTTGTTTGCTCGTGTATTTTGCGAGTTGCTCTGGGTCTGTCAACAGGTACTTATTTCGTTCTTTGCCTGCAGTTCCCATCGGCAGCCTAGCAGAGCATAAAAATACAGTTTTTTATTTGGCTCTGTGCTAAGGTCCTGCAGAGAACAGCCCAGATGGTGTATATTACATTAGAGCATTACAGCGGGGAGGCTCAGAAACAGGCAGGGCCCCTCTGAGTTTACCTGTAGTGCTTATTCTCTGTCTCTCATTTGCTGTTTCTCACACTTTCCATTACTTGCTTGTTTCTTTACTTGCGCCTTCTCTCCGATGCTCTTTACTAATCATAGTTTTGTCTCTACTCGCTTTATTTTATAGAATTAAGTGGTATTAATTGATGTTTTCAAACAGTAAAGCTTGACAACCTCTTTCTCTCATTGAAGAGTAGTGTAGGGCATTATGTTTTAAACATTACAGTATGTGTACGTACACTGCAGTCACTAATCACAGTAACACTTCATTACTGTTTTACTTAATAGCTTTATCTTGGCTTTTCTCTGTAAAAAAACACAATTCCTAATTGTTGTTTTTGTGGTTACCTGACTGTCACATCCTCCGCCACCCGTATGTGTGTATAACTGTCTCTTAGTCTGCGTGTGGTGCATTTCAGTCTATACCAGCCTGTAATGATAGCTGCATGCCTGCAGCTACGGTATCACTATAAACTGCAAACAATAAATTATTAATGACACACACATACAAATATTATTATTTAAAAATAATCTTGCCACATGTGCCACAGAAGGCAGAATGGAAGTGCCTATAGTAAACTCCACAGTATAAAACACACAAAAAATAGCAACAATGAAATCAGTTGATATCATATATTGATAGCATAGTCATAACCTTATGTACGTCCCATCCTAGAGATGATAGTGTTGTTTCCCCATTCGGGCTGTGTGTGTGTGGGGGGATTTGTGCTAGATTTCATTAGCAGAAGGCTCCTCAAATAATCAGCTCGTGGCACTTCTTAGCCTTTTAGAATTAGCTAGCACCCTCAGATTGCAGAATCCTGCATTGATTTTCATACCCTGCTTTTTTTAAATTTAATTAGAGATGAGTGTATGTGTGTAGATGTGTGTGTGTATGTATGGTGTGCTGCTCATGTAAGCCTACTACAGACTTTATTTTTTTGAATGTACTGTACTGTACAAGAGCATAAGAGAGGGCAATTAGCCATATGCTATTTTGCATCCGTTACTGGCCAGCAGGGTTGGAAAATGAATATCCTACAAATAAATAATAACGTTTAAAATAGACGGTTAAAAAGACAAATTAATTTGTTTCACCTGATCCATAAACAGTTCACCTACAGCACACCAGCCTGTATAATATAGTCAGACATTTTCAAAAAAGGCCTTGAAATAATAAAGAATCAACAAAACATGAAAGATATATCTATGAATCCCTTTCATGCAGGAGGATCAAGTATCTCAGCAAAAGTACAGTACACTGTACGTTGAGTGCTCTCTTTAAAAGTACAGGCTGTAGGCTAGTCATATATAGGCTACATGCTCTACATATGACTTTCCTAAATTATTCAGCTGCTGTAGCTGCAAGTGAGAGCCATTACCATTTATTGTTCGGTTTCTGTCCAGTGTGCAGTGACATTGTATCCTATGTGAACGTGCACACATTTAGACATGCACATACAAATAAAGGTCCTGCAAGCAACTACAGTATATCCGCAAGGGCGAGGCCACGTGCCATTAAGGTCTTCCTCCCCTCATGCGCGACCAAAGCCTCAGATCAGCACAGCCTCCTGATGGCTCAATCATGGCACATTAACTATGAATGAAGGGAAGCTGAACTGTATGTGTAATGGTGTGGGAAGTTAACCCCAAGAGCGGCACCTCAGAGAGCTTACAGTATACTGACTCAATAACAACTTTGGAAGGAAAAACAAGTAACAGGCACTTGTGATTCCCCCAGTGCTCTCGTTAGCTTTAGCGCTCAATGCAGTCGCGGTAATGAACATATGCGCTAATTTATAGTCGCTGGCTCCCCTGTGGCTTCGCGCTAGCAAAGCCACAAAGTTGGTTTCATCTCTCTGCCTAAGTAATGTTTCCAAATGTCTTTTTAAGCAGCGCACGCATAGGCAAAGTGTGTGCAGAGCTACAGATTATCACAGAGTAACGTGACAAACAAACAAAGAGAGAACATTATGTTACTTTGATATTTTTAAAGCAAACAAAAAAGAATAGCTTTGTAGGATATACTGTAGTACAGTTTATCTAACAAATAAGGTTAAGAGGCTTAAATAAACATAAATTACTAGCCTCACAAGCTGCTAGCTGTGATAAGCATAAGATCACAACCTTGTGTTTAATTCACAAGTAACAGCTGATTATGCAGACAACAGTCAGTTGTTTATTTGGATCATAAGCCACCTGAACACTCATTAACATCTCCGGAGAAGTACCAGCCCTGGGGCTTCACTTTGCTTCTTACAAAACTAATATGGCACCGAGAGCATGTCCCCACAGCCGATGAACTAAGTACACAATTACCTTTACAGGTACCTCTGCAGCTGTGCTGTGATGAGAGGATTTATCAGGGAACCACCCACTCCTGTATGCACATGCCTCTATACGGAGTTACAGTATATTGTGGTCAAGACCCTATAAGGAGAGGAGTGGTGCTGTCCTTCTGTACAGAGACAGAAACAACACAAGTAACAGAAATAGAGAGATTGTAGTTTCATTAAATAATGATGGGCCTTATCGATCAGGGTTCACAGCTACAGTATGTGTCTTAAGACACTGGTGTGTGTTTGTGTGTATTTTGTCCAACTACAAATCATTGAATGTACTTTGTGTGCATTCTCTGTTCTGTATGAAAGACAGCAGGTTTTCACCCATAAAACACACAGCATGGGCCTGACAACAGGCTGTCACTCTCATCAACGCATTATTAATAAAGACATGCACGCACATACACACACACACACACACACACATGCATCGCCATACCTATCATGAGTCAAAGTCACCCCCATTTCTCACTGTAGAGAGACTTTATGAAGACATCTGTCTGGTGTTTCATTAGAGCATCATTATTTAAGGCCACCATCCTTCAGTCTCCTAGCATAGACAGACAGACAACAGGTGCCTGAAAGTACCAGGATGAAGGGCGGCTTTGTCACACATCTCTGTTATGCTTTGCCCCTCTGCTCTGTCACTGCCTGACATAATCTTTCTGTATTACATCTATCAGGCTGCCATTCAGCTGGATGACAGTTGAATTGTTTGTTAAAGGGACCATTTGTGGCACACATACTCACACAGCGTTTTTAGTAAAGTAACTCAATGTAAACAGTCAAATCCCCGACTGTCATTCATGGTCTATGCTCAGTATGCAATAAATGCTAGTCCGTGGGGGAGATACAAGATCAACATATCCATTTTTGAAGTTGTTTTTTTTTAGTGGGCGGCCGTGTGTGTGAATGTGGGCATACATTTCCCTGTGTGTTTTACACAGCTATAGTTTGTAAACAAAGCAGTGGTCTATTCCACTGAGTCAAAGGCATGTATCAGTCCCCCACAGTGGCATATGCTTAACACTACCTGCCACTGTGTGTTTTGACTAGCACTAGCGAACGCCCCCTTCAGGGAGACCAGACAGGGCGATAACGAGAGAGTGAATGGGGAATTAATAAGTAGTACATAATGAGTTGGATTTGCCACTGACATTCATTTTGGCGCCAACAGTCGCCTTTGTCCCTTCTGTCCTCTGGAAAATGTCACAAAGACGTCGGAGAGGAAAAAAACGAAACAATCCAAGAATAAATAGACTAGACGTAGAAGTCACACCTGAGCAGCATGCTGATGAAGAGTTTTAGCGGGTTTGCATACTGTCATCTAATGGTTGTCAGGCCATTCGTCAACAGGCTGGGAGGACACAACAGTGTGTGTGTGTGTGTGTGTGTGTGTGTGTGTGTGTGTGTGTGTGTACACTGTATGTATGATGTGCTGCTCATGTAAGCCTACTACAGATTTTATGTTTTGTGTATGTTATCTGTGTGTAGCTATGTGTGTGCAGGTATTAATGCATGTCATGATAATGTCAGATTATAAATCATCTTCTCAAATAACTGGATGTCATAGTTGCACAGTGCCATCGATAGGCTTATATTGTGTGTATCAGATGGGTGCATGTTAACAACTCTGTATTTACCAGTTGAAATCCTTCACTGTGTTTCTGTGTCGGTATACTGTAAACACATGGTAAAATCAATGGAGATCTTAGTCAGTGTTTCACTACTAGCTCAAAAAAATTACAAGCATACATTTGTGGTGTGATAACTTTCATTACATATCTGTTTATCATGATTTATTAGGCTAAACATATTGACTCAAGCTCTGCAACACATTATGTTTTAAAAAATGTAACAGATATGCCAGGTCCATTTGGAATCATTTGCACTTCAAGCAATTTCACAAGCCAACAGCAAAAAAAAAAAACACCCAACAAGATAAACACATCACATAAACATTGTGAAAGCACAATGTTCATTGCACTGGCGTATTAATTAACATCAATTAATCATACTAATTAAACATTTCCCAGAGCATTTGTCTATACTTGTTCTCTCAGGCCTGATGTGTCTCCTCCCTATTTGGTGCCTCTGATGCATCGCTTTAATCAGCACACTAATATGGGCATGATTGTAATTATGCTTACTACACATCAGGTGTCAAAGTGCATCTACCACACCAACCCACACACACACACACACAGAGAAAATGTACTGCATCACCTCCTGTTTCTGACCCATTTGCACTGCATTAATAATGCAGTGGGCGGTTTATTAACAGGGTTTGTGCGTGTTGCTCATGTGTGTTTGTGTGTATGCATGTGAATGCATCACCGTGCATGCCCTACAAACAGCGTGCGTGCAGAATAGTTTATTACAGAATGGTCTTAGGCAGAAATTGAGGCTCCATAATACACATCAATGTGCACGCTTGGGCACACAGACAGCCGTGCACCCGCACATGCACTGCAGATTTAATTACACAGTAAAACTGAATCCTTACCCTCTTCTTGTAGTCTGTGACCCTAATTAATCTTTATACATGGAATGTGAAGCCTGACACCTACAGTAACACACACACACACACACACACGCCTAAGTCTATTATATATTATGAATGTGGTCTCATGAATATTTTGTCGATGCTATCATGAAATTTATATTCTGTGCAATTCCTAATTTCCCTGGATTCCTCAAATACCAACACATGATGGTTACATAGCTACATGGGAAAAGCATCTGACTATGGCTAGGATAATTTCACGAAACATCCATAGGAGCTTCTCTATTCTCAAGAGATGATGTTCAGGAACAGAGAGAGAAGGCTGAAGAGAGATACAAAGAAGTTGGGAACTACCAACTCCCTGCTAAGAGTGATGGGGGTGGGGGTTGTGAGGACAGAGTTATAATGCAACCTTACTATCTATCTGGGGATTGCATTTCTCTATTTATGCCATAATATGGGCTAAGCCGCAGGCGGTACTACCGCTAACTTTCAGTAGCGTGCTAATTTTCCTCTACCCTGGATGTCGTTGATTCCACCTCACAATATGGATGTAAGTCTGATGTAAGTTTGGTATTTTTGTCATTGATACGGGCTGAACATGGCACAGGCCTGCTCCTGCACTAGAGCGGACTATCAGATGTTTTTTTATTTTACGCCTTGACTCGTGAGATGTGGATCATCAAGTGATTCAGTGTGCACATTGGGAGGGGTCGCAAGCTAGGAACCATGTTTTGGCCGTCTTATAGGCGCCACTGTCGCCCTATAGGGCGTGGCGCAGTGTGTAAAGCGGTGCAATAGGTGACCAAGAGGTGTCGAGGTGTCCTTGAGCAAGACGCCTTACCCTAACTGCTACCGGTGGTCAAGTGGCTCCTTGCATTGCTGACATCGGTGTATGAATATGGGTGAATGTGTGGCAGGCATTAACAGCACGTTGAATGGCCAGTAGGTTAGAAAAGTGCAATATAAATGCGGTCCATGTATATAAACATATTTTGGCCATGATAATAATTATATTAAATTAACTGAACAAATCTATTATGTTGTTTTTCTTCCTCTCTCTCTCTCTCTCTCTCTCTCTCTCTCTCTCTCTCTTTCACTGTCTTGCACTGCTTACAGATAGCTTGGCGGCTCCTGTCAATGTTACCATCAAAGCGCTTAAAGCTAACTCTGCTCTGGTGACATGGGACATTCCAGACGGAGACATCGTCATTGGCTTCGCCATCACACAGCAGGTGGGCCTATACAAACACACATGCACACATGCGTGCACATGTACACACTAGTTGGTGAAAAATACTTTTTCCCCCATACTGTATGTGATATACAGTACACATTGTGGGGCCTGCTCCTCTGGGTCCACAATAATAATGGCCAACACCAGATATTGAAGGGAGAAAACAAGGTATTTGTTGTAGAACAACAGCGGGCTAGGGGAGCTTTAATAAAAAGAACTCCAAGTCCTGCTGGACCAGGGTGCTCAACAAATTATGGATTGGTTTCCATTCATGAGGGTGGCATTGCCTATAGCACAAAGAAATATGGTTAGCACTAAGCTTTCGCTGAGGAGAGAGAACCACAGGCAGGGGAATTTAACAGCTAATATGCCCAGCCCTACTGGCTGTCCCAGCTGCTAGTCGTTCCACTGATTGAGCTGGGAATTGGCCATGTACCACCCATCCACCCCTCTCCCTAATGGTAGGCGTCCCTGGGGCAGCCTGCTTCCCCTAGCTTGTCTCTCTCCCCAGGATCACGCAGTGGTGGGTCGGGCCAGGCATAACACAAAATGTATCAGGTTTCTGGCCATTTCTACATAGTTCCTTTTATTGTGGCCCAGTCTCATGCATTGTGATATGGATTATTATGGCACACTGGCAGACTGCCTGTTGGCACCGACAATGGGCAGTGGACATTGGATGCTACCTGTATACGTGAAAGGGGAAAAAGTGATAGTATTTCCTGCACACTTTACACAGGATACAATACTGTAAAAACAATTGTGTGACTGTGACTCCTCGCAGTTACTTGGACACATGCGCGCCCATCTCAGCAAAGTAGGCTGCAGAGCAAATAATGTTTATATATACTTACAGTATAATAGTTTTAAATGCACACTGGATACTGGATAGCAATGAAAACATATCTTGGCTCGGACAAGGCTTTGACTCCAGGCAATCTAGGCTGGAGATTTAATATCTGTCATATTTAATATCTATTTTTGGTGCATTTCATTAATAAAAAGTGATATCGCAGCCCTCAGTACGTGCGCAGCACAATGCACCGTGGGATCAGTGACTTCTTAATGCTCCTGTACTCCACTGCCCTGACCCCTGACCCCGCTGTGTTTTCCCACCAGAAGAAGGACGTGCGCATGCTGCGCTTCATCCAGGAAGTCAACACCACCACACGCTCTTGTGCATTATGGGACTTAGAGGAGGAGACAGACTATATCGTGCACGTCCAGTCCATCAGTACGTCTGGGCAGAGCCCACTCAGCGAACCCCTGCGCTTCCGAACCCCCAAAGAGGCCGAGACGCAGGCCTCCAAGAGTAAAGGTAAACACACAGGCGTCCTGCAGTTTGTTGTGGAAAATGACAACAATTTGGAAGAAAGTTGCATTTATTGCCATTATCTACAATATTTAAATGGGTGACAGTACACTGAGGTTTACTGCTTATATGCACCACATGACAAAAACCAACAAATGGTCTACTATGTGAATGAAAGAATAAGAAAAAGAAACAGCTGTACATTCAGTAACTACTTTATAGATTCTAATTATGTGTGTAAAAGCACTCAACAAATCAAAGAAAAGCTGCAAAGTTCTGTTCTTCCTGAGACAACATGTACCGAGGGAGAGGCTGGGCTGTTGACAATATCCTGACTGATTTTGTCCAAACACCAATAAAAATCAATGGCCACACAAAGCGTGAAATGGAATTTCACAACAGAATGCGTCTAAGGCGTGCCCCCTCTGACCACAGCTGGGGGTGGGGGGGCATGACTGGAGTAGTGTACACTTGTATTGGTATGTATCCACATGCCTCACCCAACATGGCCTCCGCCCTGGCCTGTGATTTCTGTGCTACACCATAGGTTGAGCTGAGGCATTTGTCAGAGAGGGAGAGATGGGGAGCCAGCTTTAAAGGGACGGGAAATAAATGTGCGTATTTGACTGTGTCCCTGACGTTCTACTCTATCTTCTTGCTCTCATTTATTCTCATCTCTCTTGTGAATGAGTGCCTGATTCAATTCTGAACTTTGTTTATGAAGCCACGCTGCCTGTTGAAACCCATTCAAGAAAGAAATTAATTCAAAGCAATATGCTCTTTCCATAGTGCACGTAAGCTTTTGTTAAACTTCTACTCTCTAACTTCCTTACCTCATCATCGTTCAAATGAATGTTGCCATCTTTCTCTTTCTCTCTCTGGTGTACAAAACCAGACGATCTCCATGGGTCATGGCACTGTCATAGGAGAACCTTTGCTACAAGTCAGTTTGTGAAATGTATGCCCCTGTCTACCTGTAAGTGCTGAAGCATCTAGGAGCAACAACAGCTCAGCCACAAAGCGGGAGTCTGGAAGACTGATGGATGATGATGGGGTAGGTGGTTGCCAGGATTATGATACTATGCCTACTGGAATGCAGAGTACCAACTGTAACGTTTGGTGGAGGCAAAGCAACGTCCATAAAGATATAATTTATTAAAATGTGCTTAGATTTATACTTGAACTTAGTCTTAAGATAATTTCTGCAGTAACACTGGGCCTCATTCACCAATACCTCCCAAAGATTCTTCTTAAATTTGTTGTAAGAAAGGTTACGAATAAAAGTCCACGTCTGATTCACGTCTAGTTAAGTAGCAGAATTGTTCGCAGGTGCATTCTTAGAACGATGAATCCCAATGTCTTCGTACGTTGAAGGCTTGTGCACGTTGCTCCTGTTTAGCATCGGTAAACACCCCGTTAATTCCCATAAAAGGGCACGAGATGGCAGGGCTGTGCACACTTATGCCGGGTACACACTACATGACTTTTTTGTCTTTCACGATTGTCACCATGTCAGATTAGAAGTCAGATGATGAATGCCTTTCATTCTTGACGTGTCGTGGCAGGGAGACTGGCATCACTGGCCTCTGACACCGACCGATCACCGTATGCTGTAGTTCACGACCTGGCGAGGGATCATGTGTCGTCGGGGAGGAGGTTCAAGAAGTTGTCAATAATTATTAAAAATAGTAAAACAAAATGTAATTAAATGTGTGAACCCTCCACTCCTATAGCTGGACACTTAAATGGAGTTGACTGGTAGAATGTTTATGATTTTGTGACTGTAGTCTATAGTCTGTGGACTGTAGGCTTAACTTCTGCACAACTCTAATGTGGGAAAATATTCTTTTTGGCTTGTTTGATAGATGTGTATGCCCACGCATTCACACACATAAACGCACGCACACACACACACACACACACACACACCAGTGAATTTCTCAAGCATTTCAAAGCAGCAAACATCTTTGCAATACGTATGTGCATTTCCCTGAACAATATCTCTGTGGGGACAGCAGCTCTGATTCATTATCCAACAAATCTACAGTTTAGCACAACAACAGACAACATCTTTCTCTGTCTAATTTGTGCTGCCTGTTCAAGGATGGGTGTTCAATTAGCTCAGCTACTTGGTCCACAAGGAAACTTTTGACAACTGTGAAGACGTTAACAGATGTTCCTGCAGTCGTGATTTTTGAACTTCACTGGAGAGTAGGCATAGTTTGTTTTTAATGTTTCATTAGAGTGAAAGTAATGCTTTCCTGTTCCAAAATACTGATCCATTTTCATTGGATCCTTTCATACCCAACAAAACAACTAATTTGAAGACATTCATTAATATGAAAAGGCTGATTTGCCTGTTTGAAAACTGCAACTGTGTTAGAAATATTTTGCCTTAATGCTGCAAATATTTACATATTGTGGGTCATTATTAGATGTAGGCCTTCAGTAGGCTTGTGTATAACTTGAACAAAATACTGATTTAGCTGGCTTAGCATTGACTCAAGTTTGATAGGTTACTTCAATTTAAGGCTCATCCATAAATTTAACCTGGCGGTCTTCCATCCATGTCACTGCAAACTTTTATTTGAAAATCTGTCCTCAATGCATATCTACTGAAGGTTGCTTGCTCATCAGCATTACCTGCCCTTCTTGAGGCACCATCACTCAAAGTGAGGAACATCTACCTGATGTGATGAAGAGCATAATTCTAAAAGGGAAATAAAACAACATTCTCCTTCCACAATGTTAACCCTTGTGATGTCCTTAATGTTATCGAGTTATGCCACCAGAGGGTGCCATCTGATTGTGTATGATTTTGTGTGTTTTTTTTAATTGTCATTGCTGCTGTATTTATTTATTTATTTATTTATTTATTTATTTATGTATGTGTGTTGGTTTTTGTGCCTTTTAACCCTCCTGTTGTCCTCGGGTTTCAAACACATACCTTGCTGTGCCAGCAGTGCACATCATGTGTGTGTGTAAGCTGTAGAATTAGGTTTAGCGCCTTCTATCTGCCACAAAGAGCTAGTGATTTGCGTCATTTTGACCTGGAGGACATCATGAGGGTTAAGAGGATTGCATATGGAAGAGAGAGTAGCAGGAGGAATTAGACAAAAGGTGGTGCCAATCTCTGAGATGGCACGTATTACTTTGGCTGGCTTGGCTCATTGTCTTTATGTGACAGGCATTATAGAGGCTTCTGAAGGGAGGTTTTTGCCATCCTGCCTTCACTACTCAGACCTGCTGCTCTGCCACGTTGCTGTCAGCTGAGAGTAGAACAAAGGAAGTGAAATATAGCGGGGTCCGTCTCTCATGCTCATTTCTGCCTTCACAAAGGGCCTCAGCTTTACCAGAATAAAGGAAGTGGGGCAGATAAGACACAGGAGGGAGAGGTAATGGTGGAGAGAATCAGTGGAGGAGGGAGGAAGAGAGGCTAATGGATAAAGAGGAAAAGGGGAAGAAACAGTCATTAGAATAAATCTGTATTTCAAAACCGAAGACTCCACGTGAATCTGACATTGGTAGAAAAGAATTATGGTATATTCTACTTAAAACAGTGCAGGTTGTAATTTGGTGTAATGGTTCACTCTGGAGTTGCTAATTAGTACAACATAAATGTCAAAAAAGGACTGCATTAAAATACCATAGACAATCTGCAGAAAATCCTGACTGCCCTGCAACAAGGCTGGCCAAAATTATTTTGATGTCATTATTATACATTTTTAATTATTAATTAAAGTATTGCATATTGTAACTACTTACTGGTGTAATTGCATATTGTAATGAATATTTGCTAAATGTTATGACTTATTACCAGTTTTATTTAATATTAAATTATGTATAATGTAAATATAGTTTAATCCATGGCATAGTAAAACACTGTCAAAATATCATTGCACTTAATTATGAGAAAAATATTTATATATATTTATTTATATTTACAACATTGTTCTCTTTATACAATGTATATAATTATACTTTGATCACAATGTACAGTAACATAATAGGAAAATACATATAATCATTCTTGTGGCTATACTGGTGTCAGTCAAACCTAGAATAGAGAAGTGGGTTGGGTGGTATCCACTCACCCCAGACACCCTGATTGAAGTGAACATAACTTATAGCTTGGTCAACAGACAGCTGTCAACGAAGATATGTAATTAAGTAATCAAAGGCGTTAAGGAACTTGCCCAAACTGTGACCCAGGGTGAAAAGGGTATAAGAAGGAAAGGAACAGATAGTCACATTCACATTTACACTTGACTAACTACTTTCTAATTGAATTGGCTTTTCAAGTGTTGGTCTCTTTGCAAAGATAAATAATTTACAAGTTAAGAATCCATTGAAAGTCTTTATTTAACAGAAATTCCACCACAGAGATAACCAGGGATAAAGTGGATTGTTGGAGCTAATGTATGTCACGCGACCCTACAATATTCTGTTTGTTGTTTCAGTAAAATACCACTTGTATAAGCTATAAACTTAGATGTACACTGATTTATTCACCCAGCATTGGAATCCAACATCACACAGGCCATTGTGTATAAGTAATGTAACAGCTGACCAGTTAACCCTTGGGAGGCTGGCTGGCAACAGTATCACAGGCCTCGGGCTAGTGCACTTTGATTTGTTAATACTGGCCTACGGAGGCTGATCGATTGGCAGAATCGGTTGTTACTAAAAGCTACTGGAGCGTGATGTTTCAGCCCTCAGAATGTCAGGGCAGCCTTTAATAAAAGCATAGGGGTGCTCCCTAAGCTGCTGTGAACTTTAGATACAGACCCTGATTTACACAACTCACTCTAAGAAAAAAACTAAAAGATTTTGGCAGGTTTGCCAACAATGAAACCCACTGTAAGTGGGCATATGTACTGTATACTGGCCATGTGCATATACATATATATGCATGCCATGAACACATTTGTAGCATAAACTGTTCTTCTCAATTTACTATGAGATATACAGTATATAATATAATGCCTATGTGTTTAAGTGTATATGTTGGGGAGGGGGGTTATGGACTATTTCTGGGTCAAAAAAGACCCACACAGACACGGCAGTTTTTTCTTACACTGTTAGCTGGTCAACATATGGTAAATGCTGATTATAAGGAGTTCCATCAGGCCATGGTAGAAGTGACCAGCTGTCATTAACTCTCTTATCCTCTTCTTTCTTCTGTCAATCTTGTTTAATGGATGGCCCACAGTGGCTGGCCCACAGCCTAACTGTTCTATTCTTGTTGCGCTTCTCAATTATCTTTTGACTGATCAGCTACTCATGCGCAGCATGGCTCCTTTGTTGTATGGTAATATATATGTATGCGTGGAGGTGCTGTAGCTCTTCTGGTGCACCCTGGATATTACTGATACAATTACTCCACCCATCTCTCTCCAGCCAAATCTTTCTATGAGAGCTATTGACAGGCAGTTATGGGTGGACAGGCAGTTATGAGAACAAAGTATAAAAGATTTGTCTAAGGTATATTTCTAATAAAATAACACTGTAGCAGTAGTATACTGTAAGAAGGCACTGTGATAATCCTTAAAGAGGATGTTTAGTAGTGGCACAATAATACTGTAACATAATGATGTACAGTAGTGCCCCGATGGTAACTGGCTTGCGGTTCTCTTCGCCTCCCGGCAGACGGAGTGACCATGGAGGAGGTGGGCCAGACCACCCAGCTGAGGGCGGGGGAGCTTATCATCATCGTGGTGGTACTTATCATGTGGGCAGGTGAGGCCTTTCAGGGTCACACAGCTCACCACACACACACACACACACACACACACACAGTGGAAGTGTTTCAACAGACCTGCCTTCAGTACTCCAATTAGATCTCAGTGTGTATGGAAGTCTGTCATTGGTGTCATGATGTAAGGCATTAGTATGCGTCTCACGGCAACTGGCAGGGATCTTCAGAAGCGTGACAGTGTCCTTTACCTCATGTGTCTGTCTGCCCCCCCTCAGGCGTGATCGCACTCTTCTGCCGCCAGTATGACATCATCAAAGACAACGAGCCCAACAACAACAAGGACAAAGCCAAAAACTCCTCCGAGTGCAGTACTCCCGAGCACCCGACGGGGGGGCTGTTGCGCAGTAAGGTATAATCAACCTCCCACTCCTCCTCCCTCCTCCCCCTCTGGGTCCCTCCCTCAACGGCACCGGGGCAGGTGAATGGTCCCGGCCACCTCTGGACTATCATCCACCTGACACCACATTCACACTCATAGCATCACCCACTCCATAACGCTTGCATGTTTACATTTACCAAACAGGAAGCAAGTTCAGATCATTACCTATTATACGAGCTCAGAAACATGTATACTGTGCTGGTCACACACCAGTACAGTAATACATTTAACAAGGGCAGAAATATGGATGCCAACTCAAGGAGACAGTATAGATGTGTAAAAACGGTACACCCCCAGCAACAAGTATTTGAATGCCTTTTAAAGATGAAGTCAGTTATTCTGGAGATCAACTGTTTTGATATTTGAACTCGATCAAAACAAAATCATCTTTTTCTTCAATGACATAGGGTGCTGCATCAGAAGCCCCTGACACACACACACACTCACACTGGAAATGCATTGTCAAGTCGTGTGATGTGGTCTGCACCTTTTTGTTTGTGTTCCCATTTAGCTAATGACAAGCCACATCATTAGTGTCAGGCAGTCTGAAACATTTTATTAATTAGATGTTGATTCAGTACCTTTAAATGTATCAAACATTTTCAGCTACACCTCAAACATACCAAGTTCCTGCGACAAGCAGTACTCTCTTGAGCATTCAGTACCACCAGGACAGAGTTTAGTTTTAGCGGGAGGAGCAAGTCTGGTGCGGAATCAGTGACATTCACTGCAAGTAATGTCTGTTGAATAGCCCCTAAACATCCAATAGTGATGTTTACAGAGATTAGCAATGAATCAAAAAGAGCTGTTTTGCATTCATTGATCATCTACTGTATGCTAAACACATTTAATTGTGTTTTGTTCTCACCCATTTGATTTACAAGGAAAAAAAGTCCAATGTCTGTGGCTGTGAGCTATAGGAAATTAGTCAGGACCACTGTTGATCTCAGGAGTGGGAAATTGATTTCCTTGCACTTACAGTATCACTGCAGAGTGCAGACTCACTACCAATCAAAGTCTAGAATGATTTTTCTAAAAAAAAATATATATAAAACACAGCACTGTTCCGATCAAGCTACTGTACTCAAACCAACAAACATACCGTAATCATCTTGCCAATCGATCAAACTTCATGTACTGATCAGAGCATCCTCATGTTCATTTAAGAATGCCAGCTTGTTGTGTGACTGTCACTCCCCTGATATGTTCCTCACTGTTGGCATCACTGTCTGTTTCCACAGTTCCCAAAAAACAACAACAACAACAACAGGACGCCATCTGTCAACATCATTGAGGTGTGACCGCCACAATGCCATCTCTTTACCCACAAGACTTTGTGTTCTCACAAACAAACAGGCCCCTTTTTATGCTCATCTGCTTGTTTGCGATGAGACCGGGACTCTGGGCGTGGCTCCTTGATGGCGCCCGTTCTCCTTTGGCTCCAGGCCTGGTGCTGAAGCGACACCGCAGGACTTGGGAGGTCTGCTACGGCCTGCCCACCTACGCGCTGAGAGCAGAGCCTTTAGTGGAGAGACTGTGGCAAGAGTCCAGTGCCTCCACCATGCTTAATCACTACCATGGGGCAACACAGATAAGGGCCAAATGGCTTTGGCTGTAGAGAGACAGCAGATAAACGCCCTACACCACAGGACCAAGGCTGATAAACAGTCAGAGACAACCGCTTTTTTTCTCAATGTCTCATAGTGCATTATCAATGAACACAAACAAGGCCTGTTCTTTTGAGCTTGCGGTGTACTGTAAAGCGCTGACATTCATTCTCATAGACATGAGCTTAGCTTTTATTTGTCCTAATTTACTATTGTGATTTGTCATTGTGTGTCATTACATATGGTGTCATTTGATAGGAAGCGTAGCCATTGAAGTGTTCTGTATTTCAAGGTATATTTATCCATTTTTAGTACTTCATTCTTAATAAGACAATGCCACCAAAGGTGTGGTATGTTCTGGTATCTCTTTTTTTGTCTGTGGCCATACATTCACTGAGATGCTTTCTGCAAGCTTGCCCCATCCCCTTCCCTCAGGGATTCCAGATCCACCTGGGTCTAGGAGCCATCTCTGACGTGCTGTGATGTAGCCACGGCAGAATCAAAGAGCCACCAGAGTTTTGTACAGAGGTCAAAGCTCATTAACTTTAAAGGCAGGTGACCCTGACCTCAATCAGTACACCTGCAACGATTCCAATAGAGGCCATGTTTGGAAACCCATAGTTCATTTTTAGTCATCTTCTTCTTTCATTGTTGGTGTTTCATATGTAGCTCACATTACATTCCAGTATTGTTGGAAAAATACGCACATTTATCCCTTTATTATTTACTTGTCTTGTAGTGATTCATTTTTATTTTTTAAGACAATAGCATATGTTCATCTTATGAGAAGAAGCTCTGGACTCATGTCTATTACAAAGTGGACTTGTTTCTGAAAAAGGTGCTAGAAGGCCCTTTTGTCAGCAATAACAGCCCTCAAGGAAGCAATGAAGATAAGAGTGGCTAAAGTTAAGAGAAGAAAAACATACAATGAAGGCACCCCAAACCTTGACTTATGAAGATGCACAAGTTGTGATGATTAATAGGCCACATTCATGAAGCGCACATACGGAACATTTTCAATACATATGATATGGGTGAGTATAAAAATAAATTCCATGGGTGGGATTTTTACTTTATTGAAAAAAATAATAAATGTTTCCCCAACTAAAGAGAAACCTTCTAGAGAAGAGACTGGACAATATTTAGTGGGCCCCGTCTTTAACATACAAACTCTCATCTACATCATCGAAACATGTCACTCAAACAGAAGGGCTTCTTTCAAGACACATGTTCAACTCAAGGTCAACATTTGTGTTAACCTCAATTCAGAAGCTCAACAAATTGTGAAGGGATTCATTTCTGCCATACAGTACAGGACTATATACTGTATACTGTATGTGAAGAGGACATCCTGTGGAGTATTTAAATGGGCCAAACAAGCTCTTGTCACCAGCCAACTAACTGGCTGCTGTACAGTATGTATGGTGTAAGCTAAAAGGGGAAAAAGAGGGCTGATTTAAACACAATATTACTGCCTTAAAATAACAAAATCTTCCATTTTATTTTAGTAGGATGGAATATTTAAGGCCCAATGTTTAACTTTTTCATAATATACTTTACCTTTCAGATAATATTCAAATGTGTTTGAAACTTAAACATACAGTATAATGTACTTATGACATTGAATAAGAGCTGAGGTAATTCTGCAGATTATTGAGATGGTGGAATGTAATGTTTCTTGAAAAGTTGTTAGGCATTTATTGTGTAAATACATACTATATATTTCATTTTCATGTTTGGTGATGTGAAATCTAACAATGAAATATGACACAAAAAAAGGATTGTTTGAGGTATGATTTACAATAATGCAACAGAGATGACACATTTTGACAGCTCTTTTGACAGTTTTTTTTAAAGAAAATGTCAAATGATTATCATACTGTTCTGTACTTATATTACATTATAGTTGTGATGTCTATACTGTATGTACATTTAGAAAATACTCTTGTTTAGGGAAAACTGGGGGAGTATTCTGCATAAGGATGTCTTGTCACAAAAAGCAGGATTCTTAAGAGCCAATTGAAAATCTGTATTGACTTGAGGTACAGTATGCATTAGTTATTCCAGTTCTGCTATGACAGACAGGCCAATGTCACTTACTGTAAACTGAGACGCATGTGTGCACAGGAAACTGGTCGCAATTCCCCCGCTAACACACTCTTCCGCATATGGGAAAGACTGAAAAATCACGGGGAAGTCATCTCTGATGGCTAATGCAATGGCAGGCTTTTATCACTCCCGTTTTCTTACGTGCGTGCCATTAGCACTCTTAATGAGGAAGACTGGAAGGCCTGATGTTTCCATATCTGCAGTAAGCGCTGACTCATGCCAGGGAGAGGAGTGGGTTTAAAGCTGGGATGGAAGGGAAGGGGATGAAAGCAGAGACTAGGGACTTCTCTGGTTCATTAACACGTATGGCTGTTCTGACAATTCTGCCAGTGTTATGCTGCATTACAAATAGTGGTCAACACTTTGTTGAAACGTTTGTGCTTAAGATTTTCTTTAAGACCACTGTAGTAGCTCGCTCATTGGCTCCTTGGATGATTTGTTTATTTATTTTATTTTGGCAATGTCTAACATTTCTGCTTAAACATCTATATGGGTATTTATTTATTCCTTGCTACTAGTGCTAAACATTTTTATCTAAAATTTTCCAGGAACATAATCGGAATCATGTTCTTTATAAGCCATTACACAAGGTCTAGTATGCTGTGCTCTATTGCCAACTGTAAAGATTACATTTTATTATTATACTTAGTTGAAAATGTAACTTATACTTAGTTGAAAAGTTCAACATTTTGTTCAACATGTGTTGCCAAGCTCTAGTCCACCTACTGTAGGCTTTAAAAAATATTGGTGTCTACCACAAGGTCATAACAGACTTTGATGGTAAACGTGAGCACTGAGTGATGTTGGAGATTAATTGACATTAAATGTGTTTTCACACTGTACTGGTGTCAGAGACTGGATCTGGCTGTGCTGCTGAATATGTCAAGTGATAGAAGTTTATTAAAAAGTGTATGCTTTACACTTATTACTGTTATCGCTGATTAGGGCAGGATACAGAAGCCTTTTGGCCATAAAGCAGGAAGGCAAAAATATTTTATTTCTTCTAATGGAGAAAGCTGATGACTGTAACAACTTTACATTCCACTAAGCCCTGTGGCGGCAAACCAGACTTTTATACGACACCAACAATTTTAGTTAAAATGATGAAATGCAAGAAATACAAGGCTGCAATTTTCTCATGCTACTATACTATACGCTTGATAAGACATTAGTAGCTGGCAGTAAGCAATGAAAAATAGACTAAACAGTTTTACAGTAACATACCTAGAAGTTGTAATTTTAGTGCTGGAATATTACATTGGGTGTTTTTTTTTTTTTTTGTAATTATAATTAGGCAAAGGGGTTCACACAGTGGCATAGTTTAAAATTACTATCTGCTTTCAGTGCAATCATGTTTATATTTAGCAGCATATACACAACATATACCGTCATTGCTTTAAGAGGGCTAGCATGGTTCAACTATTATGCACAAGGGTACACACTTCATTTATGAAGACAATAGTGTATGCTTACTTGTGTATGCATAAAACAAAAATAAAAACTATTTTCCAAAAACCTGCCTGTTCTGATAATTTGGTTCATCCAAAATGAATTAACCAAACACATTAGCCCACTGAATATTGTTTAAATAGCATGGCAATATCAAAAATGTATGTATAATCAGAAATCAGAAAATCCAACTTTTCAAGTTGGATTTTGTAGTCTAAATCTAATGATCTAATCTAAATCTTATTATTCATCAGGAACAACGCAATATCCCTCCAGTTATTATGATGGTATGAAGTTTTGCTTGAACAGAACATAAATCTGCATGAAGAATTCATTCACTAACAGGACTTCAGGGAACTTACTTTAGTGAAGTCAGCTACCTGTACCTGTAGAAAACATGCCTGGAATAAATCAATAGGTCCCAAACCAAAGCCTACAAAACACTACCAACTCCTTAACCCGTGTGATGCCCTTAAAATCTAGTTTTGAACCGCCAGGCGGCACCATCTGATTGTGTATGATTGCATGGTTCTTTTTATTGTCATTGCTGTGTGTATTTATTTCTTTATTAATAATTTTTTTTATGTATTTGTGTTGTTTTATGTGCCTTTTAACTTTACTGTTGTCCTCAGGTTTCAAACACACCTTGTTGTGCCAGCAGTGCACATCCTATGTGTGTATAAATTATAGAATTAGGTTTAGCGCCTTCTATCTGCCACAAAGCGATAGTGATTTGGGTCATTTTGACCTTAAGGACATCACAAGGTTTAAGTCCCTCAGTTTGCTATATACAAGCAGTAATACTATGCCAACAGTTGTATTCATTGTTGACTGAGGAAGATAGACGAAGTGACCTTGCTGTAGCACAAAAAGTAATTTTAACAAACATCATTACTTGAGAACTACACCATACCACACTGTATGCAAAACACTTGAGAATAATTAAACAGATAATTCATTACTCAGAATGTCTGCCTGGGGTTTTTTTCTTTAAGGGGATACTAAATGAATATGGCTGCTCCGCTCTACACGTGCCCTGCAATTCTCATCTTTGCAGCTTGTTTCACGAGGACCTTGACACACCCCTCTATCTTCTGGATTAGCCTAGAGAGATACTGCCCACGTATCTGAAGAGACAGGGTAACATTAAACAGCCTGCATTATTCAATTGACAGGAAACACACCTACTAGGCCTCTGTTGGTGCAGATATTTTTTTCTTTTACAAGCATTACTGTATGTTGGGGAAATTTGACCAATTATTATTTTATTACTTTGTCTGCATCATATTTATTATTTTATTTGATCATTATGTCTTATGTTCTATTTATTGATTACATTAGACATACATTTGTATTACTCATTCTTATTGTCTCATTGTATTGTAGGTAGAACTCACAAACTAGCAGTCCAGCTAAACTAGATGGGAAGGGGGGGGGGGGGGTACAGGCAAAGCCACTCCTGGCCTTTCCTCCTTTCATCTTTTACCTTCCCTTAATTATCCACCATACTGTAGTCCTATGTGTAAAAAACAACAGATCCTGATTGTTAGAAGAGTTGATTACTTTCACAGCTGGAATCTGGAGACAGGAAGAGTGGCCTTATCTTATCTGGTCAAGGCAATAAATAAACATTGGGACAACTGTTACTTCTTAGAAAAGGTGTTTGGGCAATTGGGGGAGGTGGGATAAACTACAGTATAAGAATGAAGCATTTTACTTTGTATGTCAGAATTCTCTGAATAAACAGACCTGGCTGTTTCATAGTGTCATTCATGGGCATTACTTTCTCTGAGCGGTGCAAGCAAGAGACCGGGAGCCTTACAACCTTCTGGCTGAGACCCGTCTGGGGGGATTCTTAGAGTTTTGACCCTGACACTGTACAACTCACTGCAGATCTTGAAGTCTGCAAACCAACAGGACAATCTCTGAAAATAGACAGCAACTTAAACAAAAACTGCAAATGCTGCTTAATATGCTGAATGTGCAGGAGTTTGTTCAAATAATACAAAGCCATATATTTTTGGTTGCCATCTAAATAAAGAGCACTGGAGTGTCTGGTAACAGAAAGCTGCTTGAGTGCAGGCGATGTAGGTCTAAAAGGTTTAAGATTAAAGTATGTCTCCTGGGACTAATCCATTTCTATTATACATTACCCTGTTGCTGTTCTTACTTGAATGAAAGCTTGTTACTGTACTGTCTCATAAGCCTCAATTAAAATCTTTAATTGTAATTCAGTAGTCACTTTTATCCAAAGCGACTTACAATACAGAGAGCAGCTAGAGGCTTAGGCATCTTTCTCAAGGATGCTTGCAGGTGGGCCTACTCAGGGGCTTGAGCAGCATTCAGCAACAGCCAGTCCAGTCGGCTAACCTTTTTTGGGGGGGATTTTAGAGCTATACATTTAGTGTAATCCTTCAGTGAGTGAAATGCTTTGGGAAATCTGTTGATTTTTCCTGACAGGCAATGGATAGTCAACAGACCAGTTAATGGCATAAATGTGTGCACATTGCTACAAGTGTGTTAATGGCGCTACACAATGACAGAGTAATAGGGTCCAGAGGTAGGGATCAAAGGAGGGGGTGGGTTTTTGACTTTTACAAAATCTTACTATCTTTCACTATCAGAGGAACAGCGTGCTTAAAAAAAACTAAAAAATGCTCTGCATATATTTGAACATTTCAAATATATGCCCTCTGTAGGCCTAGTTTTCAGTGCGCCTACTGTGCCAATCGCACAAAGAATACAGAAAGACTTCTCAAACACAGAAAATGCATTTATTTTTAGTGTACTGCGGACAAAATCTAATGGGTTCAGTCAATTCCGCTTCACACCAAAATACTGCAAACTAGGAGAAAAACATTACAAAATGTATGAACAAGTTTTAGCGTACATTCTTGACAACCACCTTCCACAAAACACTTCCAAAAAGAACTAAAGACAAAAATGCCTAAAAGTGTTTAGTGAGCCCTTTAACCCCTATTGCTCATTGGCTACTTATTAACCTTAACTGGACTTAAACTCAATTTATAGATCATGCAGTAACTCTGATAAAACATGCATTAGATTTCACATCAACAGTAAAACAAATCCACACACACACACACACACACACACACACACACACACACACACAGAGTAAATGGCAAACAGTATTAGAACAGTACAAACATTGACATAAAAGAATATCAAAAGGCAAAACTTATTTTAAGAGCATTATGGCACAAGAAATGCAGTACCCTATTGGGTTTAAGTTAAATGTGAATAAAATTCCTCTCTTAATAGTACTAAGCTCAACTTTAAATCCAAAGTTTGAGGTGCTGGTCTAGACTGTACTTCGAAAGTCTTTTTTGACATCAGCAAAGCGCTTGTGACTCCTGGAATTCTGGATCTGCCATTCAGTAAGCGACATAGAAGGCTTCATGTTTCCAAACCGTCTTTGGTAATTCCTACAAAGAAGTATAAATCCTCAGCAAACTATCACTGAAGCAATTGTGCATTTCATTAAAACCATCTGAATAGAACATTCAGAAGGCTGTACCTTTTTGTCAGGTCCAATGGATTCTGCCACTGACTGCCATCTGCTCCTGGTCTCTCGTCGGCCACACGTGACATCAGGTTGTGGAGTTCATTTATTGGACCTTCATGTATACAAATAAAATGTATGAATAAAGCTTTAAAAGGCAGGCTGAGTACAAATACAGAAAGCATAACTGGCCAATGCATAGCTGAAAGGACAGGGTATTATACCTTGACCTGCATGTCGACTCCCCTCCACCATGTGTCTCTTGACAGACTGAACATATTCCATCTTTTTAGATTGCCAGGTCGCCTCACTGTCAAAGATTACCGGCCTAGAAAATCCACATACAGAGGTAACCATCTCTACAACCCCACACGCATACAGTTAAGTTCACAGTCTTCACACAATGGCACAGGGCTAAAATTGGTCCAAACAGGATTTTTGCACTGGTCAGCAGATTCAGATGGGAATATTCCCCCAGTGCATCCCATTACTTAGCTATGCTATGGCGGCCAGCCACAGTAACATTTCTTCCGCCATAGTTTCAAAATGAACTGAACTTCTCATAATAATGCATGCATTTTCACAGCTTTATCCACCACCTTGCGTTGCACACAATAGCCCCCACACTGTTTGTAAACATCTTGTACAAACATGTTAGATAAAAAATATGTTAAATGTTTAAAGTGGTATTACAGTCAATGTACAAATAAAGAATAGTTCCCACATTTTTTGATTCAGTACCTATTTGTCAGACGAGGCTTTGAACAAAAGCTCTGAGGCTGGCTTTGCTTTATCAGGTCGTCCATTGGCTGAGGGAGCTCCTTTGACGTACTGCCAACAGATGGCAAGTTTGGAACCACCACTACAGACTTTACCTAGACAAGACATTGTACATTATACAACAATTAGTTCCAACCAAGTAATTTGATTGGACAAGAGGCATTCCATGAGTACTGATATACAGTGGCGTCTCCTGCCAAATATCTCAGGGTGGGCAATTTCTGATAGTTACAGTGACACATTCAATGGCTTGTGCATCAAATTCAAATGTTAATGGGGGTTCCCCGTCTCATTCCCTCCCCCGCTCAGCTCCTTGACTACATTTTATCATTTCTCTAAGTTGTGCAATGGGTGGAGTCAGGCTCAGAGCTAGGGGAAAGTTACAATTGAAAAATAAAAGGGAGAGGTGGTTGTGTTTTGATCAACAAGCTTTCTCCAGAATAACTTACTTAGATACCTTTAATTTACCCAATGAATGGGTCACCATATCAATCAACAATTATCCACCCTGAGATACAGTATTTGACAAAAGGCATTCCATGAGTGCTGATATTCACTTGAACACACTAGGATTTTTAACTACAGTATGCATGTATCATTCCACTTTACCAAAGTTCTAATAACCATTACTTACATTAACCATCGTTATCTAATTAAAAAAAAAGTAATATTTGTTAAGTCAAGAATCTTCATGAGAGGACAAAGGGGAGAAAAGATTGGTAGGTACGAGGCCTACAGCTTTGTACATACAACCGTAAGTCTCTCGTATATTGCTCAAGTAGATCATGGTAAGTTGTAAGACTCATGAGTAAAATCATTACAAAATGTACAAGCCCTGAAAATACTTACCTGTACTTGGAGAGGCATTGTAGTTTCATAGCTGGTATTAAGAGTGGACTTTCCATCAACTGTGGTTTGGCAGTCCTGCAGAGAAGAAAGCAAGGAACTTCCTACTAACTGGCTAATTTTCTCAGTACCTTCACTGGGCCTAACTGTGTCACCGTGGCACACAGTGGACTCAAATATTGGAGTGCCAATAGATGAAACGTCCTCAACATCACCATCCAAAGTGCCAGCCTCATTGTTTACAGAACACAATGGTGCACCATTTAAATTAATGTCAACAGCTTGGTCATTATAGTCATGCTCGGTGTGGCACTGTTTTTCATCTTGTAGCACTTCTCCCTTGGTTTTGATAATGATGTTAGGTGTGCTCTGGACCACAGCAGATTCAGCTTGAAGGTTGCTTCCACATTTCATGGCAAGGTATGCTCTGGAGAAATAACGCTTATCTGCCTCTCCTTGATTTGCTACACCATTAGCTACTTCACAATCAGATACTTTTTCAAACACATCTCCTGGCAAGTCCCAACTCAGATCTTGTCCTGGTACTTGACTTTTAACTACAACGGCGTTATTGAGAGGCCAGTTGTTCCGTGGACACTTGCATTTCTTCTTCATTTCTTCACGTTGGACAGTGCAGTTGATAGGGCTCAGACACAATATATTCTCCACATCGAAATCGAAGACAGGGCAACTGTTAACTTTAACTCTCTCAGACAAGGAATATGAGCTAACACTGTTTGGCACAGTCTTATCACTCCCACCACCATCTGAAGCCCTCAAGGACGAACCTTCCACACACTCCAAATCTAACTGCGGTTTCTCAAATTCAACCGAATATAAGTTATTTAGGCTACTAACGGTTCCCAGGCCATCTAATAAGGAGTCATGAGGGGTGTTAAAACTGTTTCCTTTTTGAAGAGTGTCAATTGAGTTGCTTGAAAGGCCTGGGAAAGCAGTGTTTGGACTGTTATTTTTTTTTGCTGGCGTCTCAAATGTGTCATCAAGAAATGAATCGTCTGCTCCCCGCTTTTTAGATAATGTGTTGTTTACAAACTCAACATTCAAGTTGCAAAACAATGAAGGACTTAGGTTTGTTTCAGTGTCACATAAAACTATTCTTGAATATACTGAGAGAGGTTTTAAGTGCTCAATATGAATATCATCAGAATGAGATTCAGGAACAACAAGCCTATTAAATATGGTCTTCGTGGGCTGGGTGGCCTTCATCTTTTCTGAAATCAAGAAGTAATAAAAGCATTTAAGAAAAGAAGACTTTAACTAAAGTATATGCTTTTGCTCCCTCTAGAGGGGAACACGACATTTTACACAGTACTACTGTACAGTAACACAAGTAACAAACCTCACATGACAAACATTTTCAGTTATTTTTTCAACGTTTCAAAATTGTAATTTAAAGCAATACAGCACACTTTTTATAAAGACTTAACGAAGTAAGCTTTTTTTGCACTCATAATTCAAAATTACAGACCAACTAAAACCAATGAAGATGGCCAACGTACTGTACTGTATTGTTACACACCGTAAATGTGTCTGGCGTTTTAGCTAATGTACCAGTAACAGTAGGCTAACTTTGCATATTGTAAGCCTAGTACGTTATTGTAACACGACAGCTGTTTCAAAGACAAACGTAATTTAAGAAAAATGTGCAAAGAGGTATCTCGACTTCCATATTGATAATCCATGCTATATTGTGTATACTTTTACGTTAATTTAAGATATCAGTTGGGGATCTTACCGACGCTTTCAAAATACCGGTTCTGCAAATTGCAAGCGGGGTCGCGCACAGGTGTTTGGGGAAAAAAATCCCCGCTAAATGCTTTGCGCGCTATTGCGCGCGCTCTCGTTAAAATGTCTGTACGCACTTAATCCTGATTATTTAGGCCCAAGGCCTATAGCATATACTCTTATTTACTCTTACTTTTATTCATGTTAAAGGCAAGCACTATGTTACATTATGCCTTGGTTGTGTGTACAGTATGGTGATCTTAGCCTCCATGACTATCATTCCAAAACGTAATTGCAGTACTAAATTAGCACATTTCCCCGTTCGAAATTAAATACATGAATTATGGATATCTTTTCAAATGTAACAGCAGCGTGCTAGCTACTGACAAAACTAACGCAGACCACGGATTTGTATCGATCCATTGTTAGCGCACTTAATATAGCCTACTGTACCGTTCAAAAAGTCCCACATATGCTGAATCCACAGTACGTCAAAATTAAGTAAATGATAATAATTTATAACTAAAATTGCATTAACAAGCATATGTTTGTAGTGCGATAACGGCACAGTAACATCAACACAGTAAGTGGGTGTGTATTGAAACTTCCGCTGATCAGAAGCTGGGCGGAAGAAAACAACATTAACACAGGGCTGCCAAACTCACTCATCTGGTAGTGGTATGTTGGTTTGTCATACGCAGTTATGTCCTGTCTCGTATAATTCCATTGACACCAATGCATCTCACGCCAAGCAGCCTTCAACGTTGGCAACCCTAATTTATTAGTAAACTGAAAATGAAAACATGTCTGTATCTAGAAAGAATATGGTTGGTTGGTCACAGTAGAGACTAACTACTCATGGTTTAATCCTTATTTACATATATTTTTTAACGTATTGTTGTTTACAACCCATTGTTGTCTTTCAAATATTGTAAACATAATGAGTAACAATGGTCTCAGTTTGTTTGATTCTCAACTCCCAGGAGATGCCAGAACGTAGGCCTAGGCTACTGTAATAGATACTGTTTGTTTTGTATCCCATGGCAAAACATGTATCGCCAGTGCATGGGTGGGTATGTGGATAAGCTAATGTAGCCTAATGTTCACCCATATCGACTATACCCTGGATCTTTTCATCTTCATTCAAAGTGAGTCGGCCTAATAGAGAGTTTGGTTTAATAAACTGATGTTCAGAGTAGGCTACAGTAGTGTGTGGAAACACATTTTTATGAGATTTAATCATAAAAATATGTTTGCAATTATATTTGTACCTTTCAAGTGTAACCTTTTTGCCAATGTGTGAGACACATAACCCTCCTGTTGTCCTCGAGTATCAAACATCAAATCATTTTTTGACAGAAGATCACACAATCTGATTGTGTATGATTGTGTGGTTCCCTTTACTGTCAGTACTGTGTGTATTTATTTATTTATTATTTCTTTATGTATTTGTGTTGATTTTACATGCCTTTTAACCCTCCTGTTGTCCTCGGGTTACTAACTCACATCTTGTGCCAGCAGTGCACATCATAAGTCTGTGTAAGCTGTAGAAACGATTAACAAAACTTTGGTGTGACAGTCAAACATGCATTTTCTTTTAAATTGTATTAGGCATTACGCATTAAGACATAGCTCGCCTGGAGAAAACAAATAACTACTTCTTTTCGCACCTTTAGTGCTGAGGTAGGGGTACAGAATATCCTGCTTTTGTGTGTCTGCCATTATGTCACAGCCTCTTCTACAATAAATGCAAGGCAACCCTGTCATTCTGGCTCCTACCTTGACAGACTGTTGCACCATTCTTGCAAGAATTTACAAAACCACAAAGGCAAGTTCTGGTGTCTCTGTTTATTCAGATCTAGATATAATTTTTTCATCACAAGAATTGGAATGGGCGCCTTCTATCTGACAAAAAGAGGTAGTGCATTGAAGGACAACAGCAGGGTTAAGAATTTCTGTTCCTCTTGACCTGACTATGACCTAAAAATAATATATGCTTCAGAACGACAGCTTGTTTGGAATGAGGGATAACGAGTGTCACAGCATTTTTTTTACTTTGCTTGATCATCATCATCATCATCATCTTTAGGCTACATAGGAGAACAATATTTGGATCGTGTCCTGGTGCTGAACAAAGCTGTTTATCTGCAGTGGGCTGTTTGCTGGTACACTATTGCACGTTTGCCAGTGCTTATCTGCAGCAAGCCCCCACATACTTGTTATTGCCCTCTTCAACTGAAAATCTGACCCATGAACAGAAGGCTATATGGTCAGAATGGATGCACAGCGGCAGTTACTGTAAGTTAGGTCGCAGCCAATCCGCAGAGACTACCTCGCATATATGGCCGCCCACAACGATGATCCAGGTCTAAGAACCACAACATCATGCATGTGTCTGAAAAGATAGTATGAAGTTAAGCATGCCTTTTCTTTGTTTATGTCATCATTGACCTTTGCA
>JAODUG010000015.1:4642730-4699503 GCA_027564795.1 Aphredoderus sayanus | reverse complement strand
CATCATGCATGTGTCTGAAAAGATAGTATGAAGTTAAGCATGCCTTTTCTTTGTTTATGTCATCATTGACCTTTGCAGTTCCTCTGCTACCCAATGATCTGTCTTTGAACTAATAAGACAAGAATACAGTTTGAGTTTGGAATATATAAAATATAAAACATTTTTATTTTGTTGTTGAGGCTTAAGTAAATTAGTCCATTAAATTATTTTCAAACATTAACAAAATGGCAGATATAACACTGGGACACATTCCTAGAAAAAAGTAAACCATATAAATCGTATCACTGATATCATTCAACATACAGTGGTATATATGCCTAATTTGATGAGCCTGAAGGTTGGTGACTGTAAATTCAGATGAAATGTGCTTTTTAATTAGTTAGAAAATAGATTTTCCATTAAAAAATTTTTTTTAAAAAGATTTTCCTTTTTTTTTTTTTAACCACAAGATTGTCACCTAGCCTTTACAGGAATCGCTAGAACCAGTTATTTTACACCTTTTATACAGACCAACTGAAAGACATGGCCTTTATGTTAAAGCAAGTAACCATAACTTCATTTTCTCTGCTAGTGGCTTTTCAGCCTTTATCAATACGTCTTCCATTCAGTTATAATTTAGAAATATAACTGGACAGCACCTACGTCTGACCTTTACATCTCTAAATGAACCAAACTCAAATCATACAATAGCTACTCTCCATACTTATATCCATTTATACACACACACACACACACACACACACACAGTAAACGTAATCAAACTAAACACACTGACTGTAACACACATCAAGTGACTGCATCTTTTATTTCTAATCTTAGAAAAATGGGAAATTACTTTGTATTGCTTTGGTCTGTTCTGTGAGCAACCAGCTCATGTTTGCACTCCACCGATCATAAGGGAAGCTGCAGTATCCAGAGACACCAGATGGCGCTACTGAATTTGGCAGCAAGGACAGGATTTCAAACCTCCTAGTGTCACCAGTGTCCCTTTTAACTCTTCTCTGCAGTTTCCACGGTAACTTTTCAACTGTCTCTCACATATCCCTCTTTTCTTTTGTGCCTCTTCACGGCAGTGGCAAAGTCTGTGCCTCAGAACCCAAACTCGTCCTTTTGCTCGGTGTCTGTGTCCACTTGGTCCCATTTACCTGGGGACAGGCACTCTTCAGTGTTTAAATCCTGGGGACTTACCCCAATGTCCAGGACCTGGGGGTTAGTGCGAGACTCAGCGAGTCTGAGTGAGAGAGTGTGTGTGTGTGTATGTGTGAGAGTGAGAGAAAGAGAGAGAGAACATTAAATGTATGAGACATTACCAACATGAGCAACTGTCTACACACAGATATTATCAAGTCTGGACAGAAATGTAGTCTAATATCCCACTCCAGCCTGTGATGAAAAACCGGAAGGAAAAACAGAATTGATCTAATGATGTAAACAAAATGTTTCCATCCACAAAAGAAAAAGACCTGACCACCCCGACAACAATATACACATGAGACCGACGCAAACCCATTCCCATCCATTGATGCACATGAACAGTGTTTTGTGGTTCACCATGTCACGTTTTCAGTAATGTGGCCGGAAAGAGTTCAAGGTTGATAGAAATCAAAATATTATATAAAGTTTGTGATGTTGTGAAGACAGACACACTGGAAGAATACATCAAGTTATATGGCATGTCTAAAAATGTATTCCGAATAAGTACAGTGAACAGGGTTCTTCTCAGCCATGTTAATGATGCATGTCCACATTAAGATATTAAACTACAGATGTTCTAATTTACTTGGATCAACACAGACAGATGAGCTTGATGTGAATGGCAGGGTGTCTAGTAGGGTGGGATGGAGGTCACTAGACTCACTGAATGATTGTGTTACCTGAGTAGGATTCAAAGCTATCCAGACTGCGGCTGAGGGTGCAAAGGAAACATCACAAGTCAGGCAGGGGTTGGCAATACTGCATTTGAGTGAGAGGATGCTGTGTTTGCATGGGCCTTACAGTCAAAGTAATGCACACAACCAAATGCGTGTTCCGTTGTGTACCTGTGGCAAGTGTAGTCTTTCTAAATTAATTCCACATTGTTTTTAATTGATCCACACACGAACATTAATTACTATTATGTTCAGCATATTTTTATTTTAACCTTGAGTGCCAACTAAATTCAGACCTTTCAAGGCCCGTGAAACATATGTTATTACTTAAGTGTGATTATATACATTACAGTTTATGGCCAACAGATGGCAGTGTTACCTCTCCAATAGTACTACAATGTATTCAAAGTTAAAGAAAAGCACTATAAAGCAGATGAAGATTAAAAAACAAACCAGTAATAAAAGACCCACACAACTTAAAAGTAATGGAGACACTCCTGTAATGAGTTGTGCAGAAGTGGCAGGTCCAGGCCCTACTTTACGGCAATTATTGAGTGTGTGGCGCATGCATATAACACCGACATTGTGTGAAGATTAAAATGCCATGGGGCCCATAACATTTTGCATAATACAAATGCAAAACCCTCACTCCCTAAGCTATGAATGTTCCCAACCAAGAGCATCTCCTAACGCACAAATCAAGGCCTTACTACATTTTGGGTTTGTAATGAAAACAGGAATCTACATCGATATACAGCCCTGCTTGGGTTGGGATCTTAATCACAGTGATAAAAATTAATGGTGTTAATTACAGTGTGTGCCTACAATCATCTGATAATGTAACTAGAATGGCCTCTAAGCACTTGATTACAGACTGCAGCCCAGTCTCCCATTACTAAATGAAAAAGAGAGAATGCCCAACAGAGAGGAGGGGTCAGGGGACAGAAAGTAGACCCGAGTGAAATGAGTGCACCAATAAAACAGTTTGAATGAGACTTCATTGGGATTTAAAAGCAAACGGTTAATACAGTTGAATTTTGTAACAGGAGGCCATTCTACTGTAGAGTGGGGTGCATTAATCACAGTGTTCTCCAGCTGGATTTGGATTTTGTTTGTGGTTAGTTTGAAAGATTCAGTCAGCACAGAGAATGCAGCTGGGCTGTGCATTGTTACCCTTGAGAGTTTGGACTTTACTATTCTCCCATTTCTTTATAGTTTCTACAGTTATCTCCACACAGCTTTCTCTCTCTCTCTCTCATACGTCACCTAAACACACTAAATGTGTTTAGGTGACTTTCAAAGTCATTAGATCGCTGTAAGATGTTTCATGCAACAAAGTCAAACTGCAGCTTAGAGATCGATTGTCTCATGAGCTATAGTATATAATAGGCATATCTCACAAACAGGACGTAACAGACTATCCCTCTCTAGTGGCGTTGGTGCCTTATTAAACATGGAGCCAGTACACTTCTTAAAATTCTTTCAATCACAACATTTCCCACCACTGATGTGGTTAGAATTGTTGAAAGTCATTCAATAGAATGTAAAACGTTGAGTCAACAAGGGATAGTGCTTATTCAAGCAGTTCAAATTATTACAAAAACTATTACTCCTCCCCCTTGTTTTCATCTGATCCTTGTTTTACGCTCTGAAAACTGGGCTAAAGTAATGTAGAGTGATCTGGGCATTAGTGAGATGTTTGTAATGAAATTCTGCCTCTGTGCAAGTGGCGTGTGGAACAGAGAAAGTGGTAAATGGGGCTGGCGGAAGCGGCACGACTCAGGGTGGGTGTCAGCCATGCTGGGGCCTGTAAACCGAGCCCGACTCCTGTCGGTGGGAGGGCACTGCGGTAAGCCAAGCAGGCAGGGAGTGGCACCGTTTACTGTGAGAGCAGTGCGAACCATGGCTATTTCCAGAAAACAGTTATTGTGGCTGTAACAGAGCCTGAGCATTGGAAAAAACCCAAACTCCCCCTTACCTTGAAAACGCCTCATCCAGACCATCCTCCAGCTCCTGCCAGACAAAACGCATACAGCACTGTTACGGCAGAGGCAAGGTGAAGATAAGCAAGGTTTGTTTAAGAGCATTATGCTTATCCACATTAGCAGCTGCGCTGCGTGTACACCTGCATTCCAGGAGAACTAAATGGAGGGTCTGCATTTTTATGCACGCACACACACACCTCTCAAACACACTCCTATATAGAGTATCAGATAAGATTTCAATGTAGCATTGTCTAGCATGCAATAGAAATATAATAAACAATAGGTATACCACAGACAGTGTGGTTTAAGCCACCCAAAAACCTTATCAAGACACACAGCTGGTTACGGCTGAAACTCCTTGACATCCCCAGCTCTCAGCTTACCCATACGATATTGTTGTTGTCTGTCGCATGGTTGTGTGTCATAAATGCGTCTGGCCCACTCTCCATTGTCCCTGGTTGGACCAACGCTACATTTGCCCCCTCTGCCAGGTCTAGAAGTTTGGCTGTGGCTACCTCTGCAACACACAAACAAGCAGGAAACATGAGCCAGTACAAATACATCATTGAAAACACAAGAAATTCATTATTAAAAACGAATAAATAGCAAGACACTCGTAATTCTTAGTATAAATATGCTCCACTGAACCATTTTCTGGCGTATTACAATAGCCATGCAGGCACGTAACAAACACACAGTTAAGTGAGAAAGCTACGATGACATTCATTAGAGACAAGCTTCCCTTAATAAGACTCTAATGTGTCTCATCAGCAGCCATCTGTGGACTGTCACAGAACGATAAGCTGTTATGCAATACCCCTCTGACACATGCACCTGACTGCAGAGATAAAGGGGCATAATTGGATCACTTCATAACAGCCACATTGTATGTAATGTATGTGTGCATTATTTTTTTTTTTAAACATGCATGTTGTGAGAATGTGTGGGAAACCTTCATTTTAAAATATTCCTTTGTTGGGACAGAATTGTTATTTGAGACGCCACCCCCTTTTCTATTAAAGCCCTTCATTACCCTGAAATGGCCTGTTCCTCATTTAACATGGCTTGTATGAAGGAGGCTCATAAAAAGCACCATGTCAGCTTGCATCCACAGACAGACACTTTATACAACCTCCTCCGTCAATAGAGGCTCAATGACATTTACAGCATTTCCCCTCTTGCTAAAGAGGCAATTATCTGAGGCACTGGTCATCTGACACGACCATCCGGGAGAAAGGCGGGGTCAAGGGTCATCTGACAGTAATGTATCCAAGTCAATGGCACTCAGCTGGTGCTCTGGGAAGCTCACTGCCCGTCCTTGTAAGCAGATCAGCATAGGGTCGTGCATGATCAGAACCTTGGCCTTGAAGAAACTAAATCTACTGTTGCCACTGTAGCACACATCTGAGGCCACAGATGGGGATGCACAAAGTGGTGCACCTGCAGATGTACGCAGGATAATATGACAGACAGGAAGTTAGGGTAGAGTTGACTGTATCATGTCTCATGAATAACGCCGAGTCATCTTAGACACAAACACTCAGCAGTGCAGACAGTCTCCAAGTCAGCAAAATCAATTGTATTAGATATACTGTGAAAAGTATTCAAATAGCACCATAGTTAGTCCCGTTTTTCCATAATCACCCCTATTAGGTCAGTAACAAAAAGGTTTGGCAAAGGCAAACCCAACTGAAAAAGTCCAAAAGGATCCAAAGCTGTATTATCAGTAGTTTACAATTATGCAACTTAACTGGACGGAAATGCTTAACAGAATTCCAGCTGACCCCTAGGGGAAAAACCTACCAAGCTTCTCTGTTACCACCATCTGTTTTAGCAGCTGCATTTTAAATAAGCTGTAGCTGTTTAATGGTCTTTTTGGAAAACCTTGTTAGAAGACAAAGTAATCAATCCTACTGGAAATCTCAGGAAATTCCCCCCAAAAAAATAAGTAATTTTGTGACATAAAACCCGTTTTAAAGTTTGGCTATATATTCTTGAAATTATAAAAGGCTCATTTTCATCAGAGTCAAGTAAAACGTATTGGTTTAATATAACTTACATTTTGCTTTAAATGCTCTGGGGTCCACCCAGTTGTTTAGTATGCCTCATATTGATACAGCAAGTGTTTTTGACCAAAGTCATTCAGTGAGAGAGCTACGTAGATTTGAGTGTCATCATCATAACTGATCGGATCTTGTTGTCTTGTATGGCCGAATACAGTTGACTATCAGCATCCTCCTAAAACTGTCAAACTTTCTGAACAGCACTGACATTTGCAGCTCATCTGCAAAACAAGAACTGTGGAGAAATCACAGATGAGCCTAATATGTGGACCTGCGTCACTGAAGTGGGACAACATACGGGATGTGGTTCAGTGATATTCCTCCTCAAGGTTATCGTCACTGTGACAGAGGGCAGAGGGAGGCAGGTCAAGAGAGATGTGATGAGTGGCAACAGTGACTCACCCCCCAGACTGGCAGAGCTTTCTGACTGGGAGCTGCTGGCTCCTTCACCATCTGAGCCCGACTTTACTCTCTTCTCTTTTTCTGCACGGGAAAAAAAAGAGATTTCAGTGAAATACAGCAATCAACCAAGCCCTTTGTTCTATACTGCTGAAATGACTAGTTTTTAACTTTGAATTTGGTTTATTTATGTTCTTAACCAAATGTAAAATTGCCCACTCCGGCCCCCGCCACACACACTGTTCTATGTAAATACGATTATCTTTTGGGTCCAAAATGGGGGGGGAGTATTTGGTGTTCAGCAAAACCCAGAAATTATACTGAAATCATCATTAGTACCTTGCAGGGTTTTGTAGGAGGTGAATGTGAAAACAATGTCTATGGGCTGAACGTCGGCCAAACATTGTCATTGCTCTGACAGCTTAGGCTGGAGTGTGGCAGTTTTTCCAAGCCCCACACTATACAACAGAATGTCTTTCAGGCATTGTGTACATGCACAAAAATCACTATTTATCGCTACTATTTAGCAGCAGCTGACCTTGGACTGAGTTTTCTGCTCAGGTCTCACAGATCGCTGACCCTTCACAAAACAATACAGCTACTGAATGAGTCACTTGCTGTTATATAGCTATGTTGTCTCATGTACTGCACAGGTGGTCTATAAAAGAGACAAGTGAGTATACTCGCCCAGCCTAATTTTAAAGCCAACCAAAGTACACACACCAGTTTACCAACATTCCTCTACATTTAGGAAAACCTTTTAAGCACCGCCATTAACATAGCTGGAGGTTAAAAGCCGCTACCAACCTTTTCCTCAAGAGTGTGCTTATATTAAAGGAGGCATTTAATGATCTTTTAATCCTTAAAAAAGAAAAAAAAGAAACCTCCCATTCCCCAGGAGAGCCAAGGTAGCTTAGTGATGGCTTCCATACAAAATGTCTCCCTAGACGCCCGTTCTGTTGTTTTACAAGCCAACAGCAGTGGTTTGGACAGGCGTGAGCCTACTGCAAAACATAGAAAACAACTTGCAAAGGATTAACCAGTTCAGCGCTTGTTATATCATTGTAATGTACCATCTTATGCAGAGAGACAGGAGCTGCTGTTCTGCTACTCTATATGTGGGTCAGGCACTCGCACTGAGCAAGAGAACTACAGAACTGTACTGTGCAACGTGAGGGCTCTGGGAAGGTTTGTAAGATATCTACACATCAATGAGCCTCCATCTGTTCCCCTTTGCTGTGCACAGATCCTCTGGGGTGTTGTCACTGGCGTGTACCGTGCTCAAAAGGGCATTGTCCTATTGCTGTTCCTTCACCTCACTTCCTTAATCTCCCAATGCAGGAACTCACAGCTACATCTTTATGATAAGAGACTCCACATCAGCAAATACACTATTGTAATCTACGCGCATGCAACATTGTGTTCTATGCGCCTGAGAAACCCAACCAATCACAGGTGTTTCCAAACACAAAGAGACAAAAAGGAGAAGAGATTGTACGCGAGCATGACAGACAGACAGATATGCTGGTTTGCACACTTTTAGAGATTTTGATCAAACCATGCAGAGAGGCAATGAGCGGAAAGGCTGTAGCATTGGGAAAAATTAAAAGAAAATAGAAAGAAAATGTTGATGTGCTCAAATACATACATTTATTTTTTATAAAAAAAAACTTAAAAAAAACACTGTGATAAACACCAGGGGCGAGAGAGCAAAAACGTGGAAAGTGTGTGTGGGTGTGTATCCCTCTCTAGTAAATAACCTTGCCTTTACTTTTCCCCAAAGACAGGATCGATGGCAGTGGAGCTGTCAGAGAAGAGCTGACACACCCACACACACACACACGTTCCATTCTCCAGTGCTCCGCCATCTTCACTCCCTCTCTTTTCCCTTGCCCTCTCCTGCCCTCCTAAACTCCACCCATCTGACCATGATAGACAGACAAGTGTGTGTGTGTGTGGGGTTTAGACCAGGCAAGCAAACATCAGCTCGATAGGGAAAAATGGAGGTGCCAGGTGCCAGGCTGACCTGACAGCTACAGCATGTGAAGGCTCCCAAGTTGAAAAGCACAGGCAGAAACGCACGAGCAGCACAAAATAAAGGGAAAGCTCTTACAGGACCCGTAGCCCTACCCAACACACACACACACACACCAACATGAAGTCTTGCATGCAGAAAAATGACATCCACGTTGTCCTGTTCTGTTGGAAACGCAATAGACAGCAAGCGCCTCTATTTCTGTATGCATGCATGTGTGTATTACGTGTGTTTGTGTGTAGGAGACACTCTTCCTGGCCCTGCGCTTTGAGCAGCTGCTCAGTTATATACACATCATGACCGTAGTCTGCTATTAAACCACACTGCTTAATTTCAGTCTTAAAAGGGGAGTTTGAAACCAACAGGGAAGGAAAGAAAACACCCTAAATAGTTAATGATGAGGGAACATGCTTTATAGTGGGGAGAAATGTGGCGAGATGGGGGAAGAGAGCTCCACCACACATCTGAGGTGCTAATTTCACCATTAACACCACCAGTGAAGATTTATTGAGGCTGGCCGGCCCACAGCTTGCTCCTGGCTAGCCTTAATTCCTCGGGTCTCTCTCTGCCGTCGATACCTAGATGAGTTTTTAACCGTGACTAAGCTAAATTTAATAGAGAGGCCTCGCACTAATCTCTACCAACTCACACTATCCTCCAGGCACCATGTCATAGTCCAGCAGGTCATGAAATGACTTCAGTATTTTGAAATAATGCATTTCATTTGATAAAATATACATATTAAAACAAATATACAGCATGTATAGTTAGTCTCAAGCAATGGCTCACTTGTTGCAATATGGAAATGAAGGAGTTTGGTTTGGTATTTGTTATGGAACCAGGAGAACCATGCTAAATCAACAGTGACAGGTGGGAGCTAGTAAAGGCTGCTCTGGTGTTCCTGAGGTCAACAATGGGCGAGAGGGGTCAAGGCTATGCGAGTCTAAGCCAGGACAGGAGACCGTGCCGTCTCTCACCACAATGTGTGGAAACAGACAGCACGGAATAAAAGAGACCCCTGTAGACCCCTGAGGAGAAAAGATTTACATGTGAAGAACAATAACAGTGGGGGGAGGAAGAGTGTTTCCGTGGAGACGCAAATGTGCGAGCGAGTGAAAACGTGAGAGGAGAAGGATAACAAAAGAGCGATGGGGTGAGACAGGGGTGGAAACGGAGGAGGAAGGAAAAGGTTCCGCTCAGATAACATGAGACATCCATCACATTCCTCCAGCGCTTGGAAGTGGGAAGATGGGGGTGGGGTGGGGGTGCGACCATGCGTACCTTCCTTGGCAGCCTGCCAGAACTCAAATGCCACTCTGAAAGCCTGGGCCACTGTTAGTGTAACAGCCTGGGCCTGAGAGAGAGACAAACAGAGACACAGACATCAATGGCCATAACAGGATCTGGTGTTCCCAAACAGATACTTCAACTGGGGAAGAGGAGCCAGCGGCCTATCCCCCGTCCCCTCCCTCCCCATGATGGCTTGTTTATGTTGCTGGGATAAGACATGGCCTTTCGCCTACACCAAAATTAGCAGGGGGGGGAAAGGAAGGAGAGGGAGTGGTTATTCAGCAAACTTCCCCAGGGAAGGGAGGAGGGGCAGCAGCCACGTACTGCCTCCATGACTTCCTAGTGAGGAAAGATGATAAAGAAACGTCTGTTAAACCCAACCTAAATAATACATTGTTGACAGACTGGAATATGATCGGTATCGTTACTCTCTATTGATTGCCATCTCTTCCCAAAAGCACACTCCTAACATGTCAAATGGTGTCTCTGAATGAGTAATATAAATATAAAAATAAAAAAAGGTAGGGTCTGTCATTCGCGAGAACTCACATCAAAACTAAATCACCTCTCCCTTCAATGCAATGCTGCCTCAGAAGCTCCACCCCACATCCTAGGGCATTGTTTTTAGGGGCGTTCGCCACTTTGTTTGTTCCCATTTATGGAGCCAGGACTGTGTAGAAGTACCAGATGATTTTTTCAGCATGCACGCAGAATGGTAAGATGGTTATCTTAAAATCGTAGGCTATACCTTTAATGGCGTACAGGAGGACTTCATATTCAGTTAACGCTACAGAGTTGAGAGTTGAACAAAAGTTCAGTATCACTTTCAACCTGTACTGTCCCCATGAAGAGATTTGATCTAATATAAATCAAAGACTGAGCATATAAGCGAGAAAACCCCATCCATCCACACTAGCCTGAGCCCTCAGGGGTTCAGAAGTGACATCTTAGCACGTGGCGTCTAGCCTGCATAAAAGCTTAAGCCAATGTTCAGAGACATTACACAGCGCAGGTTTTAAATGTCATGGGATATGCTCTCAAGTCTATTCTGTGACAGTCGCATAGCTTTGATAGTCCGCTGTCATAGAATGTTGTGGAACTTGGGTGTTGTCACTGAACTGCAAAGAAAAAAAGAACAAGTCTGTGCATACAGCAGACACCCATCTCCTCCTTTACTTACCACTTTCCGCTTTGTGCAGAGGAAGGCATGGCACTCAAGGGTCTCGTTCTGTTGGCTCTGGACGATGTAGGCAAACACTTTATCGTGCATCTTGTCTGCCGTGCAGTATGATATTCTGACAAGACACACAGAGTTTGCAATATATAATACATAAATTATAGCCTCTACAGAGCTGTCACAGAATAAGCAGGGAAATCATGCAACACCATCTCCACTTATCCCCTTAAGCTGGACCTCTCACATTTCAACAAACTGCAATACAATAAAGGCCAAATGTACTGGAGTACATCTGTCCACATCAGGCTTGCTCTGCACATGCACAGCAGTGTGTGTAGAGTGTAGAACAAAGTTGCTAAATCATAGATAGTCAGACATAGGCATAGGCAGAGAGATGTGTGGCGTCCCCAATGTAGCTTCCTTCAGCTATGCTCTGCACACAAGCCCTTGTGGTGGTTTGCGTTTCCTTTGCGCTGGAGGATTTAGAGATCTGTATTGTTTTTATTGTTTCCCTGCAAAGTGAAAGGGTGCATGCAGAGCATGTTACTGTATGGCTTGCAAAGTTTATGTCCATTATATGTGTAAGCTATGGTTTAAATGAGCCAATTAAGGGCTGATTAATCTCTCAACGTCTCAAAAGGCATTATGACTGCCACTCCCCCTTTGCAAAAAAACATTTTGTTCTTTAATTAAGCTGTAATGTTTCACAAATAACGTTGCTATGTTATGGCATAATGAACAACGGTGACGATGGAGACCAATGTGACTGCCAATGTCGGCCAGTCGAGGAGGGAGATCCAACAAGGACGTGCTGATGCTTTATAGATGCCTGCCATCTGCTCTTCTATTTCTGCACCCAAACAGCGAGGTTTTGCGACTGCGAACTAAACTGTGGAACGGCCGCATACGTGGTTAACTAATGACTCTGGGATATTTAAAATGTAGGAGCAGAGGCGTGTGGAGACACAGTGGAGATTTACAGCAGATGTTGGGTGTGGAAGGAGGGAGTGCTTGGGGAAATTGGGCATCTAGAAGAATATTATTTACTTTATTGCTAGTCTATCTTCTTCAGCGCTGGGAAAGAGCCGACGACACCGGCTGCTTTAGGTCTTCACATCTGCTCTCATCTGCTCTCACATACCACAATTGATGACTACATTATATTTAAACTATATCCATGTCCAAGTCCATGAGCTCCAGCCAGCATCGCATCCATTGTACCGGTAGTCTGCAGCAGAACATATGCATGCATATTTGATAGGTAACTTAATATCATCTTTGGTAATGAGAGTTAGGGGGTTATAATGAAGACAGATCTTTTCAAGAGGAATAAATGGAGCTTGGTGAGTGTTTGCCAGCTCATCAGTCCAAGGAGTATAGCTGGAAACCTGGTCCGAGAAGCCCACTTGTCTCTCACGACAGCAGTGGGATAATGTGGGGAAATTGGTTGTCAGAACTGAGACCTCGCCCCCAGGCTGCCAATCTTGAGAATGTATCTGACTTGAGTCTATTCATGGAACAGGCCCATCTCTTAATAAGTTGACACATGTAGAATGTCTGCATTCAAAGTGAGCTGAGTCACTTACAAGCTTTACGGCACCAACACGTTTCTAACCAGGCAATCTCTTACAGGCAACCTCTGAGTTCTGAGGCATTAGCTAGATAAGAAGGGTGTGTGTTTTCATTTGGTTAGGTGCGTTTCTCAGGGATCACACCCAAAGTGAAGTCGATAACACTGCCATCTCTCTCGGGGAAGAAAGGAAAGATTGCCCAAACTCTGTCATGGGTGTATGAGTTCGCTACCTTCCAGTGATAATAGACAAGTCAAGAAATTACGATTTTTCTTTCCCTGTAAGCTGGCAGAGAGGAAAAACAGAAGACATTTCACAGCTGAGGCCACCCCAACTGAGTCATGAATGTGGAATGTGCTGAATCTACAGTATTGCTTCACTATGGTCATTTAAGAGAAGAAAACTGACCTGTATATGGAGATGTTTTCTATCAGCTGGTTGGAGGCACCGTCGTAAAGGATGATTCCCCGTGGCGAGATGGTTAGCGTGACTTTTCGTAACTTCTTCCCACTGGCTTTGGCCTGACAATGGAGATGAAGAGAGAGAGAGAAAGTACTGTGAGGAAGGCAATCCATTGTGTACAATAAACAATATATTAATGTAAACAGCAACTTGGACATTCTTATCTGGCTAAAATTAAATGCCAAAATCTAAATCTAAAAAACAATGCTCCACAACGTGGATTCAACATACCTTACAAAATTCTAAGAAAAATAAAAAGTAGTAGCCTATTTGGCAAGACTTCAGGGTAACACGTTTCCCATTAGTGGTGAAAAGAGAAGCTAAAAGGACATTTGAAATTAAAATAAACAGAACTGTTAACTTGATACAAACCCTTAAAATGCTCTATATGATATTAAAAGCCATGAAAAGAGTTCGGAGACCACTGCACATTGTCTAAATAGAGTACAGCTCTAGCCTGGAGCCTACATGATTCTTGCAACAAATGCATGTCATCCCAGGGTACAGCTAGCCTGGGGCCTATACAATGTTTGCATATAGCTAATAGTTTATACCACAAAACCTCAAGGCATGTAGCTTATTAAGACAAATATAGTGAAGAAAAACAAGCAACAGGTGTGTGTATTCACTACAATGAATTAGATTGGAATATCTGTGACTGTGACCTTGCAAAATTCTATTACACCAAGTCGCCATTTGGCAGCCAAAAAGATAAGACCCAATCAGAGCCTTGCTCCCATCTCTATTGCCTAAGTTTCCTGAGCCTCACTCTTGCGCTGCAGCTAACTTCATTAGCTACCCAGCTGCCACGTCCAATAACAACGAGCCTCGATGATAAACCTGGCTCAGCCATACATCTAGCGGCAGCGTCCAAACTAATTGCATCCTTCTACAAATGCCAGCTCGGGTCTAGGGGTGGGGACGTGTGATCGGCAGAAAGCCTGGAGCTTTTCACCAAGCTGCCAATCATGCTGAGTCACAATATAGGGTGGAGTGGGGGTGAAACACACATTATGTGGAGGTTTGGCAGAAACCCTTTTCCAGAATAGCTCAAAGTCTCTTGAGAAACGTTTTCCCGGTGGCCTTTGGTAAAAAGTGATTACATAGCGTGTTTGTCTCACCGTGGCCACTATCCTCTTGACAGCAGCAGCAGACAGCTCCTCTCCTTTGGGCTGTTCGACCAGGGTGACCCCTAGATACTTCAGCTGGAACACCATGCCCTCCAGGAGGGTCTCCCGCGTGTCTGTCCAGTTTTCTGGAAGCTCTGCAGAGGGGAGGAGATGTGCAATGGTGACATGGATTCTTGCTACCACATCCACTGTGTTAGCCTCGCTTCAGTTTGACTTTGCCGTGAAAATCAGGCTAGAGAGCCAAGCAATGCATACAATTCTGTCCAGTAAATCTACTGTGTGAATGTTGATGGCCTTAAATGCTGCCCAGTCAGTTGCCCCAAACCCACACCCTCAACCAACCGTAGAGATTAAACTCCTGCTCTTTTCATAACTCTTGTTGTCTACTGGACAAGGCTACACACGTCATCATATAAATAGACCTGCAGGCAGTTTTGACGCCAATAGCTCCACTTCTCAGAATAAACATAATTTGCGTTTTAACTGAAATTGCACAGGCGAAATAATGTTACCGTTACTTACATTTAGTTAACGCAAATACCAGAAATATTGCTTTTAATAACCTGTAACGTAGCTCTACATAAACACGAGGTAGACTCTACTCGAGTTTGTAACCCCATTTAATAAATATCTGAATTAATGTGTATCGATTCGTTTGTGAAAGCTTGTGCATGCCAAATAAAAGTGTGTGCACAAACCGTTATTGAAACATTACACCTTACATTTTTCACGGTGACGTCCTCAGCACCACAGTAATGTTCAAATACATTTTAACTTCTTTTTTTAACGCATTCGTTAAATCATCTGTGCACGTTTGTGCAAAGAAAAGCAAACATTTGTGCTTCATTATTATAAGCTTTAGTGAGGTGTAAGGTTTATTCTCACGCTGGAAATGGCCCAATCACTTGTATGCTTTAAACTTGTTACTGCTCTGAAACAGTTCAGGCACATATTTTTCTTTAGCGTGCACACACAAATAAAAATAACTTTATTCACAAAAACGTGTCATATAGGGTGCCAATTTAGGCTACTGTAGGTAGCGTAGCTGTCACATAGAACATGTTCAGCCTCAAATCATCACAGGTGGTTGTCCAGAGCGTGACCTGTAGGAATACATTATGTAGGATATTATTCATCCAGATAAGAAATGCTTCATTAGAATTGTGTATTGATTTAATTTAGCCTAAATCAGCGCTCGTTGATATAAGACCTACGCTACTGGTAAGCGACTTTTCACTATGACACGCCGTTAAATGATGCGCTGAATAATGAATTAACATTATCGTTTAATATATTCATTCAGTATTTGACCGGAATTTATTGCAATTGTCCAGTAAACTGAAACTTTCCCGGACACAATGATTGGCACCAATTTCTTCTAGCTGAAACGCTGACCAGTATATATATGCACCCCAAGTTGGTATATTAAGCCATGTATTGAAATGTTTGTGTTGAAATCAAATGTATGTATGCATGTATAAAAAAGATTATGATGAAATGATGTATGTATGGAAATATAAAGTTGGGCTACTAATATTTCCTACATAAACCATCTCCAACTCCATGCCCATTGTAAAATGTTTATGGACTTAACACATCTAGCAAAGCAATACTGAAAACTATACTTGTAGGACAAACAGCAGACACTGCCTCCATTTCCCCCCTCCCTCAGTGGTTTCCATGTCACCCAGTGGCATATCCTGTTGAGCTCCAGATTATGTCAACTGAGGACCCTGTCTGCTGGCAGGCATTTTCATTTCCAAAAATATGTGGAGCTGATGAACAATTGTGTCTTGGTTTTCCATTTAAGAATTAAATAAAAAATAAATTAAAAACATAAACTGCACGCACACACAAGATTTCACGAATTAAATGGTTCAGCCCTCGTTGCTTTCAATCACCATTTATTTGACCAGTTATTAAACATACTTATGAAACATATTGTGTCACTTAGTAGTACTTGGGTTCAAATGACTTTCAACATTCTTTGTTGTTATGTGGATTATGTTTTCTTGAAAAGGTTCTTTGTTCCTGTTCTTTCACAAAGATACAAACTGTAGCAGCTGACCTATCTTTAATAAAAGAGGACACATTTAGGGACTCATGGATAACAGAAGTCTACCTTGTCATGTTGTTCCAGCTTTGAAGATAAAGTATAGGGGAAAAGGGCACTACTCTTAGAATGGCTTTTATTAAAAGCGATTGACTGAAACAATATTGTAGAGTCTAAGGGAACTTTGGCTGTTGTGTTTCATATTCATTTACTGTTTCAGTTTCTCACCTCAAACCACACAATGTACTAGAATACTCAAGATTAGGAAATAAAGTAAAACCCCTTCTTCATCTTCCAAAGTTCAGTAGAGTGCTCTCAAAGCAAAGTCAGCTTTCAATGTGTACTCATGGCCATAGTCAGACTCCTTTTTACCCAACTCCTTGTGCATTATAATTATGCTAAATGAGAACACTACCAACTGCATAATCCCAAGATTTGATTTGTGAACATAAGATTAAGCAACATCATATTTCCTCTCTTATGCAACCCAGTGGTCTGAGTGACAGCTGCAGAATGACTTTTTCAGTTACTGTGTGTTTTCCCAACTGAACCTAGAGACCCAATGATCTAGACTGAGGTCAAGGTCTTTGAGCCTCTCGGAGATAAAGACAGCCGACTATCACTACATTAGTTTCTTCTGAAGTGCCTCTCTTGCTGTAATGTAATATACTGCAGCATTAAACCACTCAATTCTAAGAGTCCTAATTCAAGTGGATAACATGTCCATAATAAGTTACAGCCAGTTAAAACATTTAGACGATACTGTAACTACAGTAACATGATAGGGATACTCTTAAACTTCACATGAGCTTAAGTAACAATTCTAACCTCACATGGCAAAAAGGTAGTAGCGAAACCCAGTCTTTTCCAATATTCCATCTGTTGCAAACTTCAATGCTACCATCTGAGAGACTGCTGCACTGAAGTTCACAAATCAAAGTCCGTTCTGTGTGATCCACGACAACTGTACACAAAAGGCTCTAGGCAGATACAGTATCCAGCCTGTTCAAGTCGAAAGAAATCTTCAATGCTACCCTCCTCTTTCTTCTCATTCTTTCATCTGCCCATGCTTCAGTAATACTAACCTGGAGTGACCCAGAGGAAGACCAGTGGCTTGGGTTTGGATCCCGCCGCACCCCAAGGACAACAGTGTCTCTGAGGCTAAATAAATAAAGAGGGGGGATGCAGTGGGTAGGGGAGGCAGACCCAAAAAGAAAAAAGGCTATATACTTCATGGAAACCTTATGCTGCAGTGGTCTTCAAACCACAACCACTGGTTCAGAGCAACCAGATCTATTTTTAGCAAGGCCTATACAGCCAGAGTGCTGCTTTGTGTGGATAATAATATTCCATTTCCATTCTGGCCACATTTACATTTACAACATCCCTGCTCCCTGAGCAGCAGTGGTGCTTAGTGCAAACTTCAAAAGGCAGCTCGGCTCTTCCTGAATTCTGGTTGGTCACCCAGGCACTGTTAACGTGAAAAGGGGCGCTGGAGCAATGGTCCTTTGCAGGGGAGGAGTGCATACAATGGAGGGGGATGAGCGGTTGGTGGAAAAAGGGAGGCCCGTGTTGGTCAGTAGCAGGCATACCACAGCTGTGCCAACATCAGTGGCCTTGTGGAAAGGGGCATGGGCCTGGGCTGTTGCTCTGTGCAGTTAGTATGAACAGTATCCTCATCGGTCCCCTGGGACACCATTAGCCCATCATATAATAGTGATGCTTCAGAATGAGGAAGTTTACAGATTATGGAAAAAGGCAAAAAGAGAACAAAACCCCGTTGGCAGCCCCAGAGGAAAACAAACACCAGTGTATTTTACCCTGCAGGCACGACTTTGGGTGAAATCAGATATTTCATGATGGTGGTTCTATTGAATAAGAGAACAACCTCGATAATGTGACACTCCTGCTCCATTATCCAAGTGTTTGTACTTCATGTCAAAACAGACTTCTGTGTGAAGAGATTTGAGCAAGATAATTCTGACTGCCACCGTTTCCCCAAATAATAAGGACGCAATAAAGAATATGATGCCCATGGTGTTTTCACAAAGCAATTTTGAATTGTTGATATCAAAACAAAAACTTAAATGCAATAATGTGTTCCCTCTGCAGCTCTGCCCCCCATATTGGGATAGTGTTGTGCGGTACAGTCTGCACCACTGTGTTTTCCCATTTACAGAGTAAAGGTTGTGTAGAAACAGAAAATCACACAGAATGGCCAGTTGGGACCACAATGAGATATTTACTAAATTTGTATTAGCTTACAATTACAGACTACACCTTTAAAGCAAGGAAAGCTATGGTTGAAATGTGTTAAGGTGTTACATGAAAGAATTGCAGTAAGGGGGTTTCACAAAATAAATAATTGTGTTTTCACCAGGTTTAATACATTACCATTCCATTACAGTATCTTGTGCATGTGAAGTATTGAGGACAAAGTGATTGGATACCTACTGTAGGCTAAGGTTTCATTTAAAGTATTCTAAAATTCTTATAATATTCCTACAAAACAAAAATCTGCAAATGATACATATGTGACTGTTGACATTAATCTCCCACCCCATAGACATTATCCCCTTGTCTATTACAGAGGCATTTACTTTAGCACATCAAGGGCATATTGTGTAAGTGAAGTGATGCCAGGCTAGTCTGGCAGGGTGAGCCACCTTGTGCCTTCACGCAACACCCATTGGCAGACGCTCACTGATCCGCGTCACATTAACGGAGGTGGCAGACTAATACTTCACAGCATGCACACCTTTCTGCAGACACCAAGGCCTGTAATCAGTCTGTTGCGGCCACACCGGCCATTAGACCACTGAGGTAGCAGTCTGGTCCCATCCTCCCCAGTCTACTCCTGAGCGCAACAAGTCCGAACGCAGCACCGGCTGAGAAAAAGCAGGAGAAAAGAGCAACAAAGACAAAACATGTTGCGACATCCACCCCCAGTAATCTACCTCATGGGAATCCTTGCCAGTCTGCTAGCCTAAAACTCCTTATTTAGCCACTGTCCCCATAACCACACTGCTCCATTAAAAACAGAGTAAAGGGTAAATATAGTAGGCCTTGTTTATCCAGAACTCAGGCTTCTGCATAAAGTAATCTACTGTGGGGGCATAATTAGTGAGTGCAATGAACGATGCCTGATTTTAAATTGGGCTACACAGAGCCTTTCATTTGACTGCATGCTTAGTCAAATGAGTGTTAAGTAGAGGACGATGTACAGTATGGCTTTCACCCTCTGTGTGAAGGTGTGTCCTGCTGGTTTAATGACATTCTACATTCTCCTCCTGAACGCGCTTATTTATTTTGTGAACCCCCCCTTACTGCGCTGGTCTACACGTTTTGGTTATGAAAACTCATACTTTGGCAACCAAATAACCAAATAATACCCTATTGCCATTTCCCCCACTGTGGCTTCATTAATGAGGAACTGAACCATTATTTACCACTGCTACAGTATATGGCTTCCTTCTGCAGAGTTAACTACAAGTTAATGGTCCTTCACGAAGGCTTACAGATATCACAGAATGTATGGTGGCTTAGAGCCCATAACTCACAGAGGTGTTTCCTTTCTGCTGTCAGATAGAATACAGGTAAATTCTTGATCGTTCTACTCTGCAATACTCTGGAAAATTCTTAGGAAGTCAAGACAGTACAAGAGTCTGGGAGAACAGTGCAAATGAGGCTGGAGATTTAGAGGAGGGCAGACAGGAAGGCTCAGAACAGATCCCTGTCCTTTCCAAAAACAAGCAAGGACAGTAATGAGAGGTGGGGGAGCGCTTGCAAGGATTGCGGGGGAGAGAGACTTGACAAAGATCAGGCAGAGAATACATTGAAGTCAAACTAAGCAAGTATTAGGCTTCAGATCAAAAACATGCAGAGAAGGAACAGGGCGTTTAAGGCAAAGCCCATTCCACAGAGGTGCACGCACACAGACACTATACCCAGGCGAGCCATCGTATAAACAATCAAATGGACGATTAGAGATGTGCTATGTGCAGCAATCTTTAATCACCGTGGAAACAGAATGTGCGCTCTGCTCTGCTGTGATGCAAGTGTGGGTGAGCAGAGACAGTTTAGTTAATTCTCCTGGGCTGCAGAGTGAGGCCGATGATACATGCAGGGAGCAAAAACAATGAAAACACAAATCACCTCACTGCTGGCCTGACAACTCAGTCTGTTTATCACTTCTGCCTCGTGTTCACACTGGGTGTTAAACTCCCCAATCACATTTTGAAAAAAGCAGGGTGGGGAGGAACAGTTGAGGACAAACAGAAGATTTCGCTGCAGGCCTGCAAATGAGACACGGAAACGAGTTCGGTGTTGGAGGTGTGCTACCTGTTGCCTTACACACTGGCACGTTGCAACAGTGTGCATAAGAGGTGGAGAGGAGAGTATCGGTAAAGGTTTTCCTAGCAGAAATGCTACATGTGCTCACATTAAAGATATGTACTGTATGTGAAACTTCAGTTTCAGTTGCTACTGAATTAGAACAAAGCCTGTAATGGGTGACTACGGTGGTGAGGAAAGGGCATGCTGGTGGTGGAACAGTTTGCAAGCAAAACACTTTCAGCTCATCATTCAGCGGCATCATGTCAAGCTAATTTAAAGACAATAGAAAAACGCCAGCACTTCCTGTGAGGGCTCTGACCACCACATTATTTTATTTTCAGGTCAGCACTTAAAAAATAAACAAATATAAAAAAAGAATAGAAGCAAGTCTGGTGGGTTGCTGTTGCACTGATGTACTCAGATTATTTGGCAAAATGCAGGTTTGGAATTTCATGCTTTAGTTGGCCTAGTGTGTCATGCTGGTATATTGGATTGTCACCATTTGGCTGCCCCCCACTCCTCTTTTGGCACCCTTAGAAGCTCAGTGTTTAGTCATGCAAAGTTAACGGTTGAGCTGCAGGCAGGGATAGGTTGTTTATACATATGTTTTGCGTGTCACTAGAAATCTCAGAACCCAAACAATGGATGGAAACGGTCTATTGTCAAGGACAACTCTGAGCTGTCTAGCTGCAACAGCAGACCATCTGGAATTGCAACACTTCAGTCGTTCTACACAAATAATTGTGGGGAATGTGTGTGGGACAGTCAAAATGCAACCCATCACCAAAATAAATGTTTTGTTTGGTTGTAACTAGGCTAATTCAAGGGCTCATGGCCTATTCCATTTCCACTCACCTCCCATTGAAAAGAAATTTGGCAAAAAAAGTGTTTTATATAATTTTGTTTTCCAGCATTATTAGAGTCCAATCAGGAATCATTTATGTAAAAACCCCCAGTCAAATAAGGGAAGACAACTGTAGGGACAGTGCAGACAATGCTTAGGCCTCCTTAAGCTAAAAACCTACAGCTATAGCCATGGTCCATTATGACACAATTTATTCAAGATCCTCATAATATCTAGTGTTGCACTGTGATGAAAAGAAATGCTGCAATACTTCAGGCATAGCAGTCATGCAAGATACAGTAGCATGACAAAGCTGGTTACGCAAGTAGAGAGTGTGACTAACAGAAGACGGTGACACTAGATATGGGGTGACAACATGGCTCATTCACTACCTGGTATGAAGACTGACCCATGGCTGTCGTCAATTGTCTCAACAGCGAGGATTAACATGAAGGCACAACTACACAAACAAAATGTGTGTACACAGTCATAATGAATGAGCACACACAGGCCACTAATGCAGCACTTACTTACACTACAGACTATAAGTAAGATGAATGGTAATATGTCCAACTCCATGCTCCAACTCTCCTCATCTTTCCTTGGACAGCAACACATGTTGATACATCTCCAGCACCAATAAGCTACAGGCTTGTAGCACAAGTACCCATACTTTAGGAGAACAAGTCACAGGAGCAGTTATATCACAGTCATCTGATTAACATCTAATAACAATTCCAGTTGGGGTTAGGGTGAAAGAAAGGATTAGCCATATAAGACTCTTATTACTGTAACTGTTGCAAGTCCTGTCCCTGTAACATGTGTTCTTGGTAATCAAATCCACTCAACGGAAAGTGAGGGTCAGAATAGGAACATGGCAGTCCAGGATTATACCCAGCATCCTACTGGGACCAGATGGTTCCCTCTACACAGGAATCAGCATTGTGACACCAATTCTTCTGACAACCAGTGGGCAATTCACTGGGTGTTCTTGGCAAAGGTGTCATAAAACCAGATGAGGGCGGCAGGAGTACAGGTGGACGTTGCCTGGATATATAAACCATCTGATATATAAACCACCATTTCACATCCAAGGTCGCATCCAACCTAGCCTCACGGGACCATCCTGATCTCACAAGCTTCAGCTTGACTTCATCACGAGAATAAGTCTGGAGAGGAAAGCAATCCTTTCATGTGACCAATCAGCTGGTAGCTGGTAATGTAGCCACGGGCATGATTTAGGTATGATGACATTGGCTCAATAACAATGGCAATTCCTACAGATAGGAAGATGGTTCATCCAATCACCTGCCCTTTTAAAACAATTCCGATGGATGGCTCTCCAGATGGTTGCGTGCACAGAACTACATTATGTGTGTGTGCTGTCATCTTCATCAGGCCCAATATTGTGATGCATTAGATTTCATTAACCCTCAGTAATATTAAAAAGCACAATTTGAACCAGTCGGCCTCTACGGAGTCAGTAAAGGGCCAACATTATCACCCTAAAGATCAGAAAATGCCCTCTGCGAGAAGCTGTGACAAGGCTTGACTGTGCATTCCTATCCACACATAAGCCCAGAGATACACAATATCAAACAGTGCTATAAATCACTGGGGACTTTACAGTTCCATAAAGGAATCCTTCAGCAAGAAATCTCTTACAGTCCGGTGGTTAGGATGACTTTGTGCAGGGGACACATCTCTGGCCAAACTAGGCGTAGGCCACAGAGAGCATTTAGAGCAGGTGGTGCAGTCTAACCACATGTCAAGGTAAAAGTGGAACTACTAGTCTGACATTCCCCTTGATGACATTTAGGCCTAAGAGCTCCAGATGTATTATTAAACAGTAACCCGTTACAGCAATGAAACACACCATCTGAATAAGGTACCAAATGCAAATTAGATGAAAGCTTCATTTTGGAAACTTAAAAATTGAATACCACTACCATAGGTGGACAGGCTTCACAGATAGAATACCAATTACCATCTGATATCTTACCTCAACTGCAATGAGAATAAAGACATGGCCTTGACCATCAGTGTGGGAAGTGAAAAGATACTATAGCATGCAGACATTTGTTATGACCCCACCCCACAAAAAAAATATGTTATGTTACACCCTTTGTCCACCCACATTCAAGAGATAGAGATCCCGACTGGAGTAAAATGCCAAGACAAAGCCATAATGTCTTGGAATACAAAAACATCAATTTTCCTTTGTTAGTATAAAGCTAGTAAATGTGTTGGGTTTACCAAGATACACAATATATACATCTCATACTGCTAATGCAGCACAAGATGATAGAAACATAACAAATATTTACAAATCCGACAAACTGGCTCACACCTGTGTGATCCTTCCTGCAACACAACAACAAACTGTGCTAGGTGCTTGGCCAACTTCTCATTAAGGCAAAATGCAGCAAATTACGTCCTATTGCACAGAGGATAACTGTGCCTTCTGACACCTTACTGTACAGCAACAGATCTAAATAAGAGGAAGCTGTATAGTTGATAGAAATAGCAATGTGAGAGAAGAAACACTAGTCTAGGAGTGTGTATCGAGCAAGAGTGAGCGCAGCAGTCAGGCAGGATCTGTAGTAACGGTGAAGCTCACTGCTTCACTGTTCATTAGCCAGCTTTGTGCTCAGCCTTAGACCGATCACGAGGAATCCCAGTGTCAGTGGAAATTGGAACAATGCAAATGATCGCCTGGCACGCGTGCGGCAGCACTCTATTGTCTAAAAAGAGGGAATAAAAGGTGTGTGGTAGCCTATGCCGGTACCTCCCATCGTCAAAAACGAACATCCAGCAAGTAGTTCCGCTCATCAATGACAAAACTGTCAGTGTAGTGCAACTGTATGCGATCACATGGAAATGGATTGTTTTTACACTACGTATCCCCTAGCAACAGAGCGTTACCATGTTCGTAGCTAGCCTCACTAGCACTAGATTACTGCCCCCTCCCCATTTCACTTTTGAATTCCTTATAAACTGTATATTAGAGCTTTGAGGCACCGTAACGTCCAGATCACTCCAGATCCCAACATTGACATCTTCCCTTCCTTAGTGACGTGGCAGACCATGGTCATATTTACAACTGTAAAAACTTTTAGCATAGCACGGGGACTCCGTGGGGCTATTTCGTTTAAAATACACTCCCGGTACTCGAAAACCAGTTTCGCGTTAGAATACACTTTTTTTTTTATATATATATATAATTTTTAGAATACTGTACAGTACCGTGCTGTTACTGTACAGTACTGTAGATCGCTATTTATGTGGAGCGCAGCTGAGAATTGTGCGTGAAGTTCAATACTGTAATGCAACAGTAACAGTACTGTACGTTACAGCAAGGCACGAAACCTTCAACGTCTCGGGCATTCCGAGAAACACGTTTCCTCTGACAGATCCCCGCAACACACACGAGCCACATAACGTACAGTAAACATTTAACGCAGAAAGAAAATACCAGTTACAAAGTCACACTGCTGAATGTAACGTTCGCCATTTGTCCAGGCTAGCTTTGTTTAGCTTAGCAAGTGGTAGCTAGCGTCTTTTAATGCATGTGCTAGACAGCATACGATTAAATACCTACTTTTGTGTTTGCCAACACCCCACGACTGTTTGGCGATACTGGGGCTCCGAATAATCGCTCTTCCGGCGGATTTCAAAGCGTCCATGTCGTAATCCAGAACTAGGGCAAAAAGCCCAACAAGCTTCTGCTCTTGTCAATCAAAGCGCTTGATTGGTGACAGCCCCTGTACTCCAAACTTTTCAGCTGGTTTGATTGTCCTGCTTCATGGACTGCTTCTACGGACTATCGTGTTTGTCGCTCTGGGCGGTGTTACGTATGTAAATGAACTGAAAAATGTGCATGACGCGTGTTTTTGGAATCACGCGAGTGAGTCGCTGCTGCAGCGCTCGTACCACGCACGGGCGGCGCATGTGCGCAGGGTTTCTGTTTAGATTCAGTCAAGAATTTGAAAAGAACTGTAAACACCACTGTCGTGACACCTACGACAATGACGGTGTGCTGGTCTTTAATTACGTTTTTTTCGAGCCAACATGTAATAAATAAAATTTCTGCCCCTCCCCCGATTGTTTGTTTATAGTAAACAACAAATCCAAATGCTGGAATGTCTGATAAAATTTGTTGTGAAATTTCTTTTGTTAGATTTGAATATGTTCTTTGATTAGCATAATTAAAACTGCCAAATTAAGTCCTTGATTGAGTCTTGAGTTGAGTACCAGTGTTTTTGTAGATGAAAATGGTCTGACAGCTAAACATGGATGTACACTGCCCTCTAGTGGAATTAAGATGCAAATGCATTTGAGTTAAATTCTAATTTTGCAGATTCTTGTTTTATGTCAGACATGAAATTAAGTGCACGTCGCAAATTCAGTCACCTGTTTTCAGGATAAAAACAAACTTGTATATGTATTGTATAGACAATTTACAGCTGTTCTATCATTGAAAAAAGAACCAGATAAACCCGACAAGCACCAATTGCAAGAAAAAAACGTTTATTCCTTGTAAACCTCACAGAGCGAGAGCACAGCCAAGGTCAGACCTGGGAAGAAACAATAGCAGTGACTGTGGGTATAGAAAACAAAAAACAAACAAAACTTGTCTGTACTTTCATCAGCTGACCAACCAAATAAACTGTAATAGTCACATCATTACATTAACATTTTTTGGAGCCAATGACAGCAATACGAGCGGAAAAAGCTTCTCCATAGAGTAGGTGAAAACCCAAAGTTACTTAGCACAATTTCTGATGATGGAAAAACAATGTCAGACTCAGGTGTTGTCTCCCTTCAAGAAATAATACCAAAAGAGGAGCAGGGAAAACTGAATTCTTTGAACATCCATTTACCAAACAGATCCAAATACTGTAACATTCACAAAAATAACTCTCGATTTCCTAGTCCAATACTTGTACTAACTAAACAGTCTACTACAAAACAGGAGACCCAGTTCCTTTACCTTCTCACGAAAATGTCAACAAAACACTTATGAGGGGATATGACTAACACGTCATCCAATGTCTTTGCAGTACATTCTTGGAAAGCATACATTACTAAAAGAATAAACATTCCGTTCTTGGCACATGGACTGTGAAATATAATGAGAAGAAAAACTATCACTTAAACCACAATGTTGATAAATGTTTCCATTTGGCATTTCCAAAGCTTTGCTTCTTGTATACAATGCATGTATACATACTGTACATCACACTCAGCCTATCTTTACAGTTTCTCCCATTCAACCAGAATGTTATGTTTACAGAGAAATTTCACTAATATTTAAAAAAAAAACCTGGAGGGAAAGGGTGAGGCAGTAGCTAAATCAATACACTGTGCCTGCAAGAACATGCAATCAGTTTGGAACCTGTGTGCAGTAGACATGGTGGTTTACATTGTGTGGATGTACCATAGAGATGGAAATTGGTGGTCAGTGTATGACAGGACTGGAAAGGCCAAACATGTTTAAAATGTTGTCGTACAATGTATTATTCATTAGTGGTAAATGTACCTGGCAAGAATGAACAAGCAGCTCTTAAATTCTGAAAAGGAGCCACCTTCCTCCCCCTTACATTCCCAACCTAGACCAGTTTAAATTGACGACTTATTACAACATTCCAATTGTTGATGTCAATCCATTCCAGTTTGTCCAGATCCAATTCAAAGTGGTTGTCACTTTTTGTGTTTAGAATGAGGTTTGTCTAATCATCTCAAATCACTAAATAGGTCCTGTCTCAAGACACTCTGATCACGACAAGAACATTTATGGACCAACTTCTTATTTCAGTCTTTCCTAGACAGTTTTTGACTATACTGGTGGCAAACAGAAGACGGGACAGGTGAAATGAATGATTAACGCAATACATTTTGACTTTTGCCATCTTTACAATCCCCCCACCCTGCATTTATTGAAATCACACCTGCATGTAAAGAGTGAACACAGTAGAGACCACACTTTCAGAAACCATAACAAACTGCAAACCACAAAACCCAGAAAGAGCTGAAAGAAGCTTCAATTGAGCATTAAAAAGAAAACACAAGGTGAGTCTGTGCCAAATTTGCACTACATTCCTCTGGTTTTACAGGTGTTTCCATCATACCTTGAACGATTGGAGATTTTCTGAAGTATTCCAACTCCAGAAGGGAAAACTGATCTTAAAAATTATATATAATAAATAAATAAATCAGCCATTTCCCAAGGCCAGAACAGGTAACTGGTTGAAGTGGTGACGGGGGAGACAGAGGCAGCAAGGCGCTCTGAGGGAAAAAAAACATGCCCAATTCTGTGAGGTTTCACTAGACACAGAAAAATATCCTAGTTGACACAGTCATTAACGTTTTTTTTTTTGTCTTTTGTTTTAACTACAATACAGTCACACAATACAACATCCTTCTGACCTAATGAGAGAAGATGACAAAAACCAAAAGAAAAACCATGTTCTCAGCCGCAGACATGCCGAGCAGATCCGGAAAAAATGGCGGCTCTGCAGGAAACAAAACAGTATTGATGGAAGAATGAGTGGAAGGAAGGGCTGCGGTGGGGGGCGCGTTCATTTTTTGAGGGGCTGGTAGACAGAGGCATTGGGGTCCAGGCCGGAGGGACTGGTGTCCATGAACTTGGAGGAGTAGTGTGGGGCCACCGGGGTCATGCTGCTAGTGTCGCTTGTGTATGAGATGCTGGGCATGACCGCCATCACCTCAGCTATTTTCTGCTTCAGGTCCTTTATCTCCTGGTCTTTCTGGAGAATCTGACCTGTCGGCACACACAGACATCAGCCAACAAGGTCAGGCTCTCTGTTTGCCTACTACATACATAAGCATGTCAAATTTCGTGTGAGCTAACCTTGTGCAATCTCCAGCTGCCTTTTGGCATCCCCCAGTGCTGAGAAGAGGTCCAGTTTGATCCTGGTCTCTGCGCTCAGGCTGTTTTCCAAGTGCTGGGTTTTATCCTGCATGGCTGACAGCGCAGACATCAGCACCTCTGTGTCCTTTTCATTCTCTTTATACTTATGAAGCTCCTGAGACGCACATGGCGGGGAGGGAAACACAACCAGTAAATATGCATGCATTGTCCCTCAGAGGCAGGTTCAAACTAACACTGGCCATCCCAGTTACATCTACAGTCATTTTAAAATGTTTTAAAATACACAAAGAAAACGAGTCTGCATGTCAAGCAGGCTATGGACAGTGGACCTGTTCCAGCCCAAACGGCCTACCTCTGCTTTCAACCCCAGACCGTACCTGAAGGGCCTTCACAGCCCTCCGTCCTCAACACAATATTCAGAAGCCCTTCCCTATGGCTCAACAGTGCACTTGCACCACAGCCAGCACATGAACAGAACAGCCTCACCTGCACTTTCATCTCCAGCTCTCGGATCTGGTCCTCCTTGAGCTTGATGTCCATGGTTAGTTTTTTACACTCCGTCTCCAACTCAGTGATGCGCCTCCTCAGGGTCTCTGTGCACTCCCCTCTGAGGAGTGGAGAAGGTGACACAATTAGCAATATTACTCATAATAAGCTTGAAGCAAAATAATAGAAAAGCACCGTTTAAATAACAATGAGATCCACACACACACATTAATAGTTTTGGCATGAAATAATCCCTCCTTCACGGTATGCCATGAACCGGAAGCAGCTACAGAAACATACTTACACACTCATCATGTTTGACATCTCGACTGGTAGCAAGTACTCTCATATTAACTCGGAATGCAAAATGGAATTATACTGTACTTAGGTCGTGTTTAATATTAATGTTACAATTTTAACCCACAAACAGTAACATACAGAAATAAAACAGCATTTAAACTGATTGAGAATGAATATCACCAGAAGAGAACATGATCATGACTGATTGACCACTGACTGATGTCAGGCTAGCCCCATTAGTTTAATTTGAAGCTCTCCACATCTCTCTAAACCCTGCCTCACCACTGCGTTCAACCAATGGCTTCAGAGCGTGCGTCTGGGCCGCGCGTGAGCAGGTACCTGGACGCTGCTGCCAGCGCTACAGCCCGGGCAGCGGTGGCCTCCTCCAGCTTCTTGCGCTTCTTTTCATCTGCAAGCTGCTTCTCGACAGTGGTGCGGGCCTCCTGCTCGGCCTTCAGCTTCTTCTCCAGCTGGCCCACCGCCTGCTTGTCCTTCTGTTTGGCCTGCACGGCGTTATGCAGTCTACATGCACACAAACACACACACACACACACACACACACACAGCATGGAGCAGGATGTTAGCCAGCAGGATATGGGATGAACACACACTTCACACTGGGTCTACATTGCTACATGCTTTGTCATTTTAAAGAGAAAATAGTAAGAGCTGACTTATCTAAAGCAACATTTCTGTGTATTTACCATCCATGCTACAGTGTTTGTACAGGGACATTTTATGACACATTTTTACACTACATTAATGCCCCCAGCTATTGGCATTGTCAATAACCACAAGGGATCGTGTTTATAATAGTAATAAATGCATCACGCGCCATCTGGTGGCTCATTGCATCATTACATTTAGAACATTTCAACAACAGTTGTGAGCAAAGGCAAGTCCTAATTCACACTGACAGCAGCCTGTCTCCCTGAGCTGCCAGCCAGCAGGGACACTCACTTGTTCTGCAGCAGCTCATTCTCCTGGCGCAGCTGGCCCAGCTCAGACCGGATGGAGCGCTCTGCGCTTCCCAGTGAGCCAATCTGACTGCGCAGGTCCTGCTCTACCTGGCGGCTGGCTTGCAGGTCTGCCTTCAGCTTCTTGACATCCTGCTCCAGCCTGTGGGGGGTGGGGGGGACAGGGGAGACGCCTGTGGGTGTCTATGGCATTTATGGATTGTCTTCTTTAAGAAAGTGGATCTTAGGTGCCTTTTTATAGCAGTGCCTTTCTCCAGTCACTTTACACATATTCATACTGCTGATTCTTGACCAGGGATGCCTCTAGAGGCCTTAATGGTCATTTTGTTTCAGCAAGTACATTCTTAGCCATAAGCCAATTTATCCAATCTCTCGGCTACTGCAACCCCCAGCTATGTCAGTATGTGGAAATGCAATAAAGAAAACACTAATGCTAAGAAAACATTAGCATACAGTGAGCAGCCTAGAACTTGAAAAGCCATACAGAATATTACATTTGCACTTAGAAATACATAATAACCACAAAAAATGAACACTAAAGGAACACTTTACATCTTAATCTAGAGCTACTAATCAGCAGCTACCACTACCACAATGAAACCAACCATTACATGAGGAAGATACTGAAGAATGAGTTACACAATTAACATAAAGCTCTTACAAAAATGTATAATAAAAGATACTGGTAATAGATATTTGATTACTGACATATCATTAATGAAATTAGATTTAAAAAACCAAAATGAGTACTTTGCGTGTGGTTTTTGGTTATACATTACACTAGCGTCAACAAATATCTGAAGAGCCATCACCAAATATGAAGGCCAATTGACACCAGAGCCTGAAAATAGGTTGTATTTGACAGATAAGCTTGACGTTCTGTAATTACATCTACATGTTTTCTGAAATACACATAAAACAGTAACTGTCACTTCAGAATAACCCATTAGTATTTGAACATTATTCACATTAGATTGAGATTGCTGGCATGCAAGTCTCAAACCCAACAATGTCCTATTCAACACGGTGTATTGCCTGTGCTACTCACCTAACAAGTGCTTCTGGTTTGCTCAGCTGATTGTTAGGAATACAGTTATCTGTGGGGTCCCTATGGGATCCTCCTAACGTCCCCTTTCCCGCTGCCAACTTCTGCTTCTTCTCGTTCTTCCCTGAGGAAGAGGACGAAGGTGCAGAGGAGGGCACGCTGCCATTGGTGGCGCTGTGGCCACGGGGCGAGGAGTTGACCCCAGCAGAGTTGCCACTGGAGTTCTTGTAGTTTTTGGAAGAGGAGGAGGATGATGAAGATGAGGAACAGGAGGAGTTGTTGTCCTCTTTAAGCAGCAGGTTCTCCGTGCTGCCCAGCTCTGCGGTCAGTCTCTTGTTGTTCATGTGGTTCTCCATGTACTCCATCTCCTGGAGTTTAGAGTCCACCGCTGAGGGCAGGATGTGGCTGTTGTTGTTGTGCTGCTTTTTAGAGTCCCCGCCACTCCGCCCCTCTTTGCCCTTTTCTCTGTATTCTAGCTCTGGCAGCGGGGGCGATGACTTTTTATTGGCCGGGGCCCCGTTCTGCGAGACCGGCAGCGTGTCTGCCTCAGATATGCCTTTAGCTGCTGCCGCTGCTGTGTATGTGTGTGGAGAAATGAGGGATGTGAAGGAATAAAATGCACATGTTAGGACACTTCAACCGAGAAATAGTCCATTTCCCTCTCCTATCAGACCATTATAGAAGTCTATACTTATTTAGCCCATTATGGGAGAGGAAGGAAAAAAAATCAACCTAGCAGGGAAGCACAAATCACCACCCACCCCTCTACATCTCTATATAACAGACATATTGACAAAATAACTGTTTGATGGCATCCTAACTGCCATGACAAATACAAACAGGAAAAATATGTGCAAATATTTGAGTGCAAAGACATAACTTAAAAAAGTAAAGAAAAAATAATAATAAAAAAAAAGAAAAGAAAACAATCTGTGAGCTTGTCCACCAACTACTAAAATGATCAAAGGTTATTTTGGTATTGTGTTATGTAACTGCATTTGTACCTAAACATGCAAGCATGGTTTACTGATTGCTAGTCCACAATCTTAAATCAGAAATCAGAATGAATCACATTCATTTGTACATGCACAAAGAACGCATGCTGACGTGGTGATTCAAATATCTTCCACAGCCTTGTAACTACTGGCACAAGTCTATTGTTGTGTGGGTGAATGCGGCAGCCTGTTACCCTGTTATGTGCTTGTGTATGTGTGTTCAAGCCTACACATACCTTCTTCTGCCTCCCTTTCCTGCCTCTGCAGCATCTGCTGCTCTGGAGGCAGAGCCTGCTGCAGGAGCTGCATGTAGAACTCGTTCTCTTTCTGCACCTCCTTCTGCTTCCTGAGACGCATCTTATAGCTGACATAGCTCTTGAAACCAAAGCCTAGAGTGACCACTGGGTAGCCGATGCTATAGAGGAAAAAGACAATGTGGATTTAAAAATATGGATCAAATAAGCCAAAGATGGATCAAATAAGTAATTTATCAATATTATTACCAAACGTCTTACGATATTACATAAGGACCAATAAACAAATGTACTACTTTGTAAAAAAAGTAGTCCACTGTCTATTGCGCTCTACACTGTATTCCTAAAGTCACACCAGACACCGGCCTAGAGCTACTCAGGAGCAATATTTATATGGAGCCAGAAATAATCTGAACAATTGCCCAATCAGAACCTATTTTTATAGCCTTAACATTGTAGGCTTTATGGATGAGTTAAGTGTTCAATTATATACAGTATGGAGTCTTTACTCCGGAGATCACTAGCAATTTTAACACAATTGTTTAATATGATTACAGTATATAGTCACAAATGTTCTTTAAATTTAAAAATAATTATAAATGGTGAGAATTCCCCTAAGTGGGTTAAATCAGATTGCTTTAATTATTATATCAGACTGATTTAATAATTCAGATTTTTTTTTTATTCGGATTGATTTAGTATTTCAGAAGAAAAAGGGCTAATGTGAATGCAACATACCACTGGCTTAAAGAAACCCATTAGCTCACCAGTGTGCAGCGAAAGGACGACACAAGTCCACATGGAAGTTTTTCAGGTCTTTGAATCTGATGGCTGCCTCTATGTACACAAAGAGTATCCATAGAGACACTGTGGGCAGACAAACCCCCCTCTCTGAGGAACAAGCAGCAGGAGAGACGAGTGTTAGTACATGAGAACTGTCACTTTAGACCAATTTTATGTCACCATAAAAAGAGAAGATACAGTCACTATTCAGAGGATATATTTATTTAAAAATTAAATATACATAAAAAAGAATAAATAAAAAATAAAAAAAACAATACATTTGGACACAACCTTACTATCTGATATTCGTCCAACAAACATTAGCTATAATCCAGTCAAAGCTTCAAATTGTATCAACAGAAAAATATGCACCTCTTATAGTTCTAAAGTTAATGGTAACAGTATAGGTGATCAGATCTCACACTGTTCCCATGTCTCCTTGACTAAAACATGTTGCAGCACAATTACCACCAGCCTGTGGAGTAACAAGGGATATTAATACTCTCATGACATCCCATGGATCTGAATGTAGCAGCAGTGTAATGTTGGAGGGTCAGGGAGCTACTGGGGGTCCCTCCTGCAATACTGGCTCTGGGATTTCTATGTGACACCTTTGGTCAAAACAAGAGGCTATCGCTAAATCAGACAGACACTCAACAAGAGCACCATCACTCACTTCCAGATGCTATGCAGAGATATGAGAAGTCAGCTTGCTTTTTGTAAATAAGATAAAGTGAGACACACACATAACACATCTTCTTGGACCCACTGCACAGAGCGGCTAACTGCACAAGACAGGTCAAGCTCTTTGAGTTGCCAAGAATGCCAAGTTTAGTTGCTCTTGGAAATGCACTTCAACAGCCTCATCTCAGACTCACTGCATCATAAAATTGGTTCTTCATACACAAGCTCTCACCACCTTTAAGCTGACAAGAACAGGCAATATAAAAGAAGGCCAAGCTTCTAATAACATACCTTCAGGGCAAAGTGTTTTAACTAATACAAGTTTCAGGTTGTAAACAGAGAACCTCACCTGTGTGCCACACATACTGCACCCACACATATGTACTAGCAGCGAAGAACAGCCATTGAACTGGTATGAAGAGCAGGCATATGATATCCGAGGTAAATGCCACACACACAAAGAACACTGAGAAGGCCTGTTGGATAGAGGCAATGGTAGTTATAATAGATAGAATATGCTTATAGAATAGCAATGAAACACATCCAGGGAGTAGTGTAGGTGTATTTAATTTTGCTATGGAAATTCATGTTCTGCTTAGCAAATCTACGGTATATCAGACATTTTAGCATTCAGTAAAATATATGTAGGAATAAGCATGAAATCTAAATGTATTTATGACACACTAATTACTTTTATCTAGATTTTGGCATCAATTTACAGTATAAATAGCCAATTGGACCACTTGGTCAATCACATCAATATGGATACAGCAATATGAATCTGAAGGCCCACTTAAGTTAATATGCTTTTGTCAATTACTCATCTGGCAGTAGAATTAGATTTCAACTGCAATGCAAAAGAAAGTTTAAACTGAATATTGAAAATTAGATAATATTTCACAACATGTATGTTCTTTGATAAGCTTTAAAACCACTATATTATTTTTGTTTTTTTAAAGTCACATGCTTCACTGTGAAGCATTAGGAGATGACCACTTACCAACCCCTGGTATCTGAAGGAGTCGTACACGCTCCGGATGAAGAGCCAGAACGGCCAGAGGTACTCAAACCTGAACTCCAGCACAAAGTCTGCCAGGAGCACCAGAGCCCACACCACTAGGAATTTCAAGTACAGAAAGGTACTGGAAACAACAGAAATAATAAATATCGTTTACTATGACATTACATTGCCTAACATACTATCACAATAATTTGTGGATTTTATTTCACTATATTAATGTATGTATTCTGAGCTATTAAATGAGGCCATTTGATTGCTCATAAGGTAAGATAAAACGTGTATATAGATTAGATACTTTATCTAAGATGCTTATGCTAACAGACTTGATTGTCTAAAAAAAGCACACACAAGGAACCATATGTGGGTGTGTATTTGTGTGCTATAAAACTTAAATCAAGATTATGAATTCCTCAAAGGCCTATGCCTTTAAGGAAGGCCATGTGTTATATAGTAATACTGCATACATTACTTTCTCATCTTTTACACTGACTCGAGTGTAATATTTTTATATATTTAAGTAACCAGTGGGTGCATAACAACAATATTTAATAGGTAAAGCCACAAACACCTACAATAGGTAATTGTATGCATTTTATGAATATTTAAAAGATTTTGCCCCACAGCCATACAGCTAAATGCCACGTGTAAACGTAATGCCAGCCCTTTCCATTCGATTGGTCTATGTAGGCTGAATGACACACAGGTATAGTATATCAGGTGTGACAGGTAATTAACAAACTGACGTTAGATTGGTCACATCAAAAGTGTGAACAATGAAATTACTCCCACAATTAGGGTCGAACAGACCAGCTGTCTGCTAAAGACTGCTCTGTTTTTAGCCTTCACTCTAGTTAAGATATTATTGGGTGTTATTATGTTGTTAATGCACGGACAGAAATGCATTGATAGCTAGCATACCTTAGCTATAACCTACTGATTATGTGCAAGCTATTACATGTGTTCAGTGAATACACACGCATGTTTCCCAGTATAAAGACAAACGAATGTGTATGCATTAAAGTGGAGTCGTGGTCTAACAAGGCTGTCTGGGGGCCTAAACCTATTGGTTACCTGCTATTATACAATAACATACAGTACTGCTAATCTACGCTAGGCTACTGCACCCTTGGCTAGCTTAACAAGCTAGCAAGCAGTGGCATTACAGTGACAATAGTCGCTGACACTTGAGTAACTATTAAACTGCGCGAATCCTGAAGCTACTGTAGCGGCTCCCCCATTATGGTCGTGAGAAGAACCCCTTCCGCAGGCTTCATATACCTGCCGTATATACCCTCGGTGATTCGGTTCCGTTTTAACGGCCGTCGGAGTTTGCTGCAGTCCGCATTGCGCCGCTTCATCCTCCTCTCCTTCGCTTTGGCCTTTGAATACCCACTGTAATCTTATCCAGTTTTCTTCCGTATACGGACAATGATAATAAATGAATTGGCAATGTTAAATGTCGCTGTTTTAATTTTTTTTTTCCTCACTGGAAACAAAGAAATAAATAAAGGACTCTCTTCAAGAACCTCCTCTTTTTCTTTAGCGCAGGCTCAATAAGCCCCGGCCGTGCTGCAATTCATGCCCGTCAAGTTGTGAGACAGATAGTTAATCCAATCAATATATTTGCCGAGGCCTTTCATTTTGACGGATGTACAAACGAACCATTTATGTTCCTCTTTGGCCTTTAGTTCGCATCCGCCATAGACTAAAGGAAAGGGGCGTGAGTAATGACGTCTTGCTATTGAGCCAATAGAACACTTTTGTGGATAAATCGGGCAGAGTTAGATGGCCTACTGCTCTTGAATAACGTAAAAGTATAAAAAAATCTAAAATATATAGTATATATATATAGTTTCATATTTGTAAGCATTAAGGAAAGTTTTCCTCTATTTTCACTTATATTCATATTATGAATAATACAATACTTAATAGGCATAGGTTTTCTGCTACTAGTCTAATAATAATAATAATAATAATAATAATAATAATAATAATAATAATAATAATAATATTAATAATATAATGAACATAATCAGCGTCATTATCATTTTAGTGTCGTTCTAAGACACTAAAATCATTAAAGAAAATGTCTGCATATCATAATATTGTGTATACAGTAGGCCTATATATTTAATATTGGACCGTATCCAGGCTAGCAGAGTTTGAGAACCAACACCCTATCGACCACCATCAGTGTTATGAGTTGTGCCGCACGCACATCACGCAGAAACTTTTATGGCTCCCAAGTACGCTCCTAGTCTGCGCTCCCGTCTGGGGCCCCTGCTCCTTTTATTGCAGATAGGATTCATTGTTATATATTTATTTTACATCGAGATAGAAAAAAAATTAATTATAGATACAAATACTTTCAGAAACCAATATTCAGGTAAGTTATTTGCTTTTGGGGTGTTACTTTGAAGTACATAACAGACTAAATGTTACAATTTGGTAGTATAATAGTTATTTTTATATTGTAAGAATAATTTTCATAAATTCTGAATAACCTGTATTGTTGTTATTGAATTTTGAAGAAAAGTAAGAATACACTTGGATCCTATTGCCAATGCAGTTTGGGAGGGGCTGCCATTTCTGTTTGTGTTTGGTATTGATAAGATAGCTTACTGTATTTTGCATTTGTGGTTTGGGACCTAGGGTCAAATGACTTAAAATGTTAAGCACCTCCAACACTCTTTGCCCTGAAATCAGTCCAATAATGACAACTGTTTCTCCCAGATTTCCAGGATGTGAATGTGATGGTGGTTCTAGGATTTGGATTTCTTGGGACGTTTTTTGTGCAATCTGGTTTTACTGCCTCTGGGTTCAACCTACTTGTTGTAGCCATGGCAACCCAGTGGGCATTGATACTCAAAGGCTTTGAATCATGGTGCTACAGAGGAAAGATCATGATCAGTTTAACAAGGTGTGTTAAGATGAACTCAAAACTTAAATAAACCTCAATCTATTTTTCAGTTCAAACATATAGCTTGCACATCTGACTGCACTCATGACTGCACTCAGATGAGTATTCATACTGATCAATGGCAGATAATATCCTACACATGCTCATTGGTTAAACATGTATATACAGTCCAATGCAGTTCTGTATTAGACATTATACAACAAAATTATGTTTTATCAAAATATCCTATGGACAAAAAACCTTGTAGCTAATGTGAAATATGAATAGACACAGGAAATGTGATGTTGTCTTTGTGCTAATCACCTGCCCAGTGGTTATAAGCTATGATGGATAAGAGACATGCACTTACATTCACAGCATTTGTTGTGTTTTTCCATAGCTTGCTAGAGGCTGAGCTGTGCACAGCATCTGCCCTAATTTCTATGGGAGCAGTGCATGGAAAGACAAATCCGGTTCAAATCCTCATTATTGCTCTCCTGGAGGTGGCAGGCTTTGTCTTAAATGGTTGCCTTATCCAAACCTTATTCACTGTAAGCAGTTCTTCATCCCCATTCTTTCCTAACCTTCAATATAATTTTACAGTACCAGGATGACATTTATTTACGCCAGACACGTGGCCCGCTGGCCAATTCGTACCTTGTTTATTTCATGCATACATTACATTCATTTTGTGATTCTCATGCATGTGAGGTTAGATAGGTATTGTGTCTTATTATTCATCACAATGTGTAATCTCATATGATTGTGTAAGCCTTAATCCAATATAGTTCTACACAATCATATAGGGTTACACATTGTGATTTGTGTTGACCTTGTGTGACCTGATCCTCTGTAGATGGATCCGCTTCATTTTGTGTTGTTCGTGTTCAGGTTCAACCTTTAAACAGCATTATGCAGCTTCATGTCTTTGGGTCTTTCTTTGGACTGCTATTGACATGGGTATTATATCGGAAAGGATCAGAGAAGCCATTTGAAAAGGAGAAATCTGACTGCAAAACAGAACTGTTCTCATTTTTGGGTGAGCAGCAGACATCTTTCTAAATGAAAACAGGCCAAAGATAATCAGGGTTTCACAAACAAGTGCACAATGTTTAGCTCTGGTCAGTGGCCTTATTGTATGCTCTGCTCTCCAGGGACTGTTTTTATGTGGATCTTCTGGCCTAGTTTCAACTCAGCTTTTGTGGAACATTCTACTCCAAAGATGAAGCTCAGAGCCATCTATAGTACCTACCTATCCATGGCTGTAAGTGCTGTGACAGCAACTGCAGTGTCTGCACTTACCAGCCCCCAAGGAAAAATGAACAAGGTAATCCGAGATAAAATGTATCACAATTATGTCTAATGAACAGAAGCTGGGTAGGTATGCAATGAAATAGTTAGCATAGCATTATGAGTATGGAGAAAGCAAGTGAAATCCTGGCTTACATGATTACGTTGCCCAGTTCCCAAATGTCAAACATCAGTTAGAATCAGTCAATGTGGAGATGATTGTAACATTGGTGTGATGTCTCATCAGAGCCACATACAGAGGTGCACTCTTGCCGGCGGTGTTGCTGTTGGGGTTTCAATGTCAGTGGTTCACCTGCCTTGGGTAGCCATGACAATTGGATTTGTTGCTGCTGTGGTGTCATGCCTGGGGTCACGCTACCTAAAGGTTGTAACCTCTGAATCAAGAATAGCTTTGATTTACCACATAATCTATTGCTTCCTCTATTCCCTCCTTTTAATCTCTTGTGCCTTCCAGCCCCACATGCTGCTTGCATTTGAGTGCCATGACACCTGTGGTGTTCTGAGTACACATGGGCTTCCTGGACTACTGGGATGGATAGTACATCTCCTCTTGCAGATACAGCATTCAGATGATCTCACAATGTAGGAATGCACGGACATACAGTACATTTACAAAGATACGCTTGCACACAAGATCTGATCGTGAATCCTCGGTTCTGTTCCAAGGGCAAGCCGGTTTGCGGTGTTTCATATTTGTAGTCTACTGATCACCCTGTCTCTGAGTTTGTCCATGGGGTTGATCACAGGTGAGTCATATCCATTGTGACATTACAAATACATACAGTATCAAAATATACATTAAACTACAATAAGTTATTTATGACTCCAACACAGGCATCGTACTCAAGTGGAGTTTTTGGCGACCCATCCAGGACAAGAAATGTTTTGATGACCAGGCATTTTGGGAGGTAAGAAGACCCTGAATGATCCATTCATGTACTGTAGCAGAGCACATTTGAAAGAATATGTAGGGCCAGGACAGTACTGTTTAGACATAATTATTGATCATAGGTTGTATACTATACATTCCAGTGATGAGAATGAAATGCTTCATGTTTTGCAGTTTCCTCATCTTGTGGTGCACAAGTAGGAAGATTAAGTGGAAAAATGCCTGTAAGGATTTTCATATTTTATATTTTTATATATACATTTATTCAAGTATATGAATGCAAAAACTGTATTTGCAATGCTTAGATGTTTACATGTATTAAATAAAGGATAGCATATTACATGCAAAAAATGAAATGAATGCGTAGCCTATAACATTTAATTTTAATGGTGCCATGGTTGTCAAAAATAACAAGGTCTATACACAGCTAGAAAGCATTGCCGTCAAAAACTTATTCTCAAGTACATGGCTAATATGGTACAGATTTAATCTTCAAAACATCTGCAAGACTGCAAAATGTAAAACCTCACAGAAATTATAGACTACTTACCCTAACCCTATATTAAGTATTAAGAAATATTGCTATTATGTTTTGTACCTCAGTAACTTACAGTATATTATGCAAATTAATGAGGACTGATTAAATTCAACTGAATGCTGTCAACCATTGTAACAAGACTGCTCCATAGTTTGTAGTCCAAATACAGAAGTGTCATATTAGAATTTGTATATCACTGTTGAAGAAATAATCCTGATTTTAAAGTTTTTCTAAACAAAATGTAGAAATTAAACGTTTTAACTGAAAGTTCAATAAGTCAATATATATATATAAAGTGAATTAATGCTAAAGCAAATGTTGCCATACAATAGAGAAAGCAAGAATAACACTGCTCACAAACAGATTTGCTACTGCCACAGATCCTCCGTACGTCCAAACTTGAAGACCAAACCCCTAAAGTAGAAGGGTGAACAACTTGTTAGATAATCATGCTATAGCCTAAATGTATGGCATTAAGACCGGAAATATCAGGATACTTACCCAAAGAAAATGAAAGCATTTTGGAAGAAAATAGCAATACCAGGGTACATAACATTTTTTTCTGTTAAATACAAAAACAAAGAATGATGTGAGACACTATTAATAACACTAAATTCTATGATACACAATGGGCCAATCATAAAACATGTATGCTTTAGGTTTGTATACATTATGTTATATTTCAGATCTACAATTACAATAGCATAACAGTCCACTCTCAGAAAGCTTCAAACTGTAAAACATGGATTTTTATTTTGTCTTACGAGGCACTACGAATCCTCCAAACAAGATCCACATAGAGGCAATGAGGGAGCCAAAAGCCAGCATGAAGCCAATAAAAAGCCACACACGGGCTCCTGCAAAGAGAGATACATAGGGGAGAGTTACAGTGTGACTCAAGTCAGGGTGTGTATTACTGACTGTCTTGTGCAAATGCCAAATAAAGAGTCACAAAATGGTGGCTTGATGCTTAATATACCATAACAACTTCCCCGGTGATCCTAGTAACATACACAAATTACATGAGAAACAAAATTCATACCGGTCTGTCCCATGCAGCCTTCACTGTAGCTGTCTCCTCTGACCTGACCATTTGATACAGCGTTTATCCTAAAAGGTCCAGAAAAACGTTTAGGCTTAATAGAACATAACACTGTCTTTATATTTTTTTTTAAAGACAAGAAAACAACAAAATACTTAAAAATGTATTTTTACATGAGAAAGGCTACTGTAGCAATGACTCCACATGTGTGATAGGCATGGTGGAACTGTCCTTCCTCTGGAAACTTCACTGCTGCATCAATAATGATCCACCAACCAGTGAAGAACTGGAACAAGGTGAAACAAGACAATCATCGAGACTAATAAATAAATATGGTCAATGTATAGTCTACTTAAAATTGTATGACTGCAGTCTGAATATAGGTCAAAGAAACGACAACATACCAGAACGCCAGCAGCTATGGACGCAATTGTGTTTCTTTTCTCGCCCCAGTCCACATTGCATTCACAGTCTCCACACCGAATTCCGTCAAGAAAACCTGACATGACTGGCGATATACAATGATGCATTTGTCTAATGTCCAACAAAAACACAGGCCTATCTATAGCTACTACATAATGTAGGCTATGGTGCAACTACAAATAGAGCACAATAACAGAAAATATTCTGCGCTATAGTCAAAAGAAAACCTAGACCAAACTTTAACGAAGTACTCATTTGCTAAGTATCTGCGTGGTGGCCATTCATGATGATGTTACTGTCCCTGTATCATAACATAAACATATACAAAACCAAATATTCAAACCATAACATTTTAATTATTTTCAATTATATTATTATGCTTAATTTGTCTGGACTTTGGCTATAGCCTACAGTAGTGTCATAACGAGAAAAAAGGAATGCTTTATCACCACCCGAGCCTTTGTTCATGGTTTCGGGAGTAAATACTGTAGCATTTCCTTGTAAGGCTCCTTCATGTCGTGTCTCGCAGAACATAAGCATAGTTAAAAAGCCAAACCAATTAACGATCCGATTAAATTGTATATGCTAATCTTTATACATTACCGTATTTCCTACATTAAACCGAAATGTTACCTGTTTTTGTATCCTTATGTAGACCCCTTGGAAGTAATGTTTCGCTTCCGATAAAGCTCTGTCTGGCGCATGCGTAGTTTATCCACACCCATTTGGGACTGAAGGGATGGTTAACCCTCGTGATGTCTTTAAAAATCTCGTTTTTGGCCACCTGGCGCCATCTGATTGTGTATGATGTGTGTGTTTTTTAATTGGCATTGCTGTGTGTATTTATTAATTTATTAATTATATCTTTATGTATTTGTGTTGTTTTTTGTGCTTTTTAGCCCTCCTGTTTCAAACACACACCTTGTTGTGCCAGCAATGCATCATATGTCTGTGTAAGCTGTAGAATTAGGTTTAGCGCCTTCTATCTGCCACTAAGAGCTAGTGATGTGGGTCATTTTGACCCAGAGGACGTCACGAGTGTTAATAAGAGCCAGTTCTGTGCGTTCATGTATTGACTAAATAGCTTGGCATAAAATTGGGATTATTCTGCATTAATAAAATGGCAAACTTTGATTAGCATTTCTGTCTTTCGCATAATTTAATAAAGTCTTACATTAAACACTGGGGAAATGCAATTCATTGTGTTGTGTACTCTATTAACACAGTATATCATTGTTGATCTCTGAAAAATGTCAGATTTGTGTAAAATGTCAAATTTCACATGATGCCAGCTACTGATCCTTTTGTTCTATGTACAGTAAAATTAGTTGGTGACTCTAATTTCATTTTAGTAAAACAATATAGTATAATGTATATAATATAAAATATACACTGGCTGACATGCACACAATAGTATACATGTCAACCAATATTTCTATTAGTATAGTATTTATGTTTTCTGTTCTGGCTCCACAATGATGGAATATGCTTCAAGCAACAATCAGGACTGCTAAAACATTACCCATCTTCTGCAATACATTGAAGACGCACCTCTTCAAAATCCACCTTGGTACCTCGAATAGTGACCTCTCCACCTCCTAGCACTCACTCCTATCTTAAACGTCTTTTTTGAATGCCCTTTTATCTTCTCTGTGCTCTTTTAAAAAACATTGCTGCTCTTATTATGCACTTTATTGTTAAGGCAATTATCTTTGTTGATTTAATGATATTGACATGGTAGTATTGACGACAAAATGCTGTAATTATTTTAATAGAATATTGTTTGCTTCACCTGTCGACAAATGTACTAGATGTAAGTAACTTTGGATCAAAGTGTCTGCCAAATGCTGTAAATGTACACAAAGACATTCAGGTTAGTTGTCCCTGTTTAAAAGTATATCCATGCATACATACGTTAGGTTGTATACAAGTTTTATTTGAGGTGTAGGATGGCCCAGTGGTCTGGGTGTTTGACTCCTAGCCGGAAGGTTGTGGGTCCAAGCCCTGGAGTTGCTGGATTACCTGCAAACATCCTTAGGCAAGATGTTTAACCCCAATTGCTCCCAGTGGTTAGGTGCTCCTTGCATGGCTTGCACCGCCATCGGTACACAATGTGTGTGTGTGAATGTTGAATGTGAGGCTTTGAGTGGCCGGTAGGTTAGAAAAGCGCTATATAAATGCAGTCCATTTACATTTATTTAGTACTCAACAACAGATCAATTAACCACCAATTAACCACCACCAAATAGTCAAACTAAATTTTTACACATCATTGATTAATAGCTCAATATATCCAACCTTAATGATTAAGTTGTAAAAACAGATACATATAGTGGGGCCACAAACAATACAAACAATATTTGACTATAGTCACACAAAGCAGTATACTTGAATACACTGTTTTAAATCAGAACGGTAAATACGAAGAATTGTTTATAGCTCCATTTAACATCTTAAAAGACCCCAAGCAATTGCAAAGCAACATAGATTGAGAGAGCAATGACACCAAAGTATCCAATGTAGCCATAGGCACCATCCATCCTCTTGGCTGGATCTGCAAAGAACATTTACAGCAGTTCAACACAAAAATACGGTATGCAGTTTAACACAACCATGTATTCTGTGTGTATACTCCATATAACTGCAATATGTACAGACTGTACAGATATTACTGACCGCCCGGTCAGTAATCTGTAACTGGTGAAAAGCATAATAGCACCACAACAAGTTAGTCACACTTACCTCCTGTGTAGTAGCCCCAGGCATAGGAGAATCTACTTGTCACCCAGATTGTCCCCAACACACATGCAGTTTGCTGAAATTATAATGACATCAAAACTGTATAAAAGTTTTTTTTAAATAACAGCATAATGGAAATATGCTGAGTCACTGTGATATTGAGTTCTGGACTTGGACCCTCTCTCTTATCAGCAGTATGCCAAAGATCATTGGATTGGTATACCCATAAAACAAATAACCTAATTTTAAACATTTGTTTTATACAGTACTGAGTGTGGGTACAGGGTAATGTAACATAACATAAAACAGGGTTAACATACAATAAAATACAACTGGGTGGTATATGGGTCTGTAATTATAAATATATGAAAATGTGCAAAAGTAAATACATACTGGGTAGACAAGAGCTGCAATTGTTTGGAAGACAAGCCACTGTGGATACACTTCTAGGGTGTTCTGGTGAGCCCTCTGAATGCAGTTGAAAACCTGGTGCTTGTCACTGTACATAGTAGGATACTGCAATCGTAACAAGACATGTTAGTTTAATTAGCTACATGAGTCCCTTCACAATACTGATATATGCGATAGGCATATACGTTTTCGCAGCTATTCTGTTCTGGATAAAGTACGTCTAATTCTTAAAAACAGATTAGACACAACAACGAGTACGTTACAGTACCTTGACATCGTACTTCTTTCTTGCAGCCCCAACATTGACACCGAGATATGTTACCATCAACCAGCTGTAGAAATAGGTAATTATAACATATCCGAAGCTGGAGGGCAAATCCTGCAGAATATCCATACTGTATTGCCAATGTCTGTAGAAATAATTGATAACAATATCGAATAAAATATGGAGGAGGGCAGTTCCGTCGAATAAAATATGGAGGAGGGCAGTTAAACTACGAGTTAATCTCGCGATATTAACGTGTACAGTATGTTTTTGCGTGGGATGCCCGCCATATATTCAGTGGACTAAACACAACGCATAATATTTCGTAAACATTTCCTTTCAACGGCTCTAGTCGCTACCAATGCGTATAAACACATTTAGTTAATATTTATTAGTTTCTGTTATCGGACTCCCGTTTTCCTAAAAAGATCCTGGGGGGAAACAAGAAGAAATTCTCAGGTTGCTTGTACCACTACTGCAATGTACACACCATTTAAGAACATAGAATGTCGTACAGTGAGATATAAATTACAATATATTACGCCTCCATTATTTTTTGTTTTCTTCGCATAATGCTATGCGCAAATCATGCGCTATGCTAACCCCGGCCTCGACAACTAGACGTCGTTTCCGCTTTGGAAGTTTCCAGAGTCACGACCAACCGTCGCCTTCATTTTAACAACGAGGTCGCTAGTGCAACACAGAAAGTCGTCGGTCCCTTTTAAACCGCATTCAATAGCAGAATTTGCAATCTACATACATTAGTGTTATATACAGTTTGAAGCGAACGATTCATCTTTAAACATCCGGTTCAGTAAGTACAGTATATGTAACATTATGTAATTGTTTCACTTTATTAATCTTTGTTATATAATCAAATGTTAAAATATCGGCACAGTACTGTACTTTAAATTAGTTTAGTAACTACCATTGTGTACACAAGTCTTCGTAAACATCTTTGCGATCTTTCAGTCTTCGTGAAGAAAGCTGTTTTACCGTGTGAAATGCTAGCATTTGAATGTAGGCCTAAAGCCTACATTGTAGTCCTTAAGGCCGTAATTTTCCATTTGCAGTTATGCAATACCACTGTGACCGCTAGAGGGTAGCATTGAGTCAACATCTGTTATGCAAGTTAAGAAAGGACTACATGGGGCATTAAATCGAATAAGGAATTGGTCAACCATTAAAATACTAGATGTATGGGCAGCAATTTACTCAATAACATTAGTTAACCTTCAATTGTAATTCATTACATGTTATGTTACGTTTTCTTTACAGATTATCAAGATGTTGACTGAGATGAACAAGTCTCTCCCTGAAATTGCCCACGCTCGTTTGAATGATGGAATAAAAGTGATATTTGACCTTGACAGACTATCCAGTTCAGCTTCTCCCAGATCACGCTCTAGCTCCAGAAGCAGCCATGGCAGTACTCACGATAGCAGCAGCCACTCCTTGGGCTCTAGCCGCAGACCTCCCATGCGTAAGGCCCACAGAAGGTGCCGCCGGTCGTCATCCAGCTCCTCCTCCTCCAGCGGCAGGTCGCCTTCTCACCCCAGATCCCGCTCTCACCCACGTTGCCACAGAAACTCCTCCCGCTGTCGCTGTGATCGGCATCACAGATACAACCACAAGAGAAGTGGCTCACCGGACAAGTCCTCACACCGCAGAAGCTACCGCTCCCGATCCAGGTCCAGCAGCCAAAGGAGGATCAGCAAGAAGGTTTCAGGCTGTGTTTCCATAACCTCAAAGATGTACAGGAGTCCCTCCAGATCCTCAGGATGCTCTGCTGTCTGCTTGACCGTTGATGGTAAGGTTGTTGAATTATTAACAGATCAGCTCAGTAATCACTCAGGATGCTTGCAACTTCAAATCGCTGAAACTGTTTAGTGGGGACATTTTATTAGTGACTGTAGTTTTACATCATCATTCTTATCTCTAGAAAAAAGAGAACTCCTCAGAACAGCAGCAGCCAATGCTTCCAAGATCCTAGGCGTGGAGCATCTGAAGCTTCCAGAGAGTGTAAAACCCATCCTGGGGGAGCAGCCAGTGGAGTTCCAGCCACCTACACCAGGACCAGGTGCATGGGTGAGAGCAGAGCCTGTCCCTGAAAAGACTCCAACACAGGTGGGTGTCAGTCAAAACTGACTATTTTTTCAATCTTCATTTAAACACCGCACACAGCAGCCTTGAGATTTTGTCAATGGTTTTCATCGTGTTGTTTTTCCTAGGGAGCTGTAAGTAAGTACTTAATTTCTTTGTCAGTTTTACATCGTGAGAACTTGACAGACCTGTAGGGAGTGTATGTATATGTGTATATATATTACACTGGAAAAATAACCTCTGAAACTGGTTTACATAATACAAAGAGTTACTATTACAATTTATATACATTAACTCCTATCTGCCAGGTTATTCTATAAGATGCACCTGCTAAGGAGAGGGAAAACATTTCTTTGTAACCATCATCTAATAAGCTCCAGGTCTGTGTTCTGTTGAATTGCTTGACTTATGTTAAACCCTTGGACCTCCTAAGGGAACACACCTGCTCTCTGTATTTATTCCTGTCTTCATAGATCACATGACAGTGGTCTCCTTCACTCATCGGCACCTCGGATTAGGAGAATAAGAGGGCAGTCATGTGACTTGGGTGACGATTGTGTTTGCTTAAAAGGTTAACCGATGACTCTTGTAATGTTCAGCATACCTTTTTGAAGCAAAGGATTGCTTTGCTAAAATGGGTACACAATGTTAACATTTTCAATAATTCTTTTAAGACGGTGTAACAGTCCATATAAATGTTCCTTATATACCTATACCTACAAATAACATACTTCACATAGCTTTACATTAGCATTTATTCAGTAGAACTGTTTGTGCTTTAAGTTGAAATGGGTCGTTGTTATTTAGCAGAAACTTCCACTCGCTGATGGAGCGCAGGCGTGTGGACTGCATTATAGTGACTATTCCTGTCAAGAGAACTAAAAACAGATGAAGAACTCCACTCCATATGCCAAAGATAAGTCGGTACACAAGGCGTGTGCAGAATGGGGCTGGGAAAACCGTGTCATCAAATCTGTCATTCTAGACAGACATCCTCTTCTTTTCATATTATGGTTATCTGTTGTTTGTTTTTTTTTTGCCTTCTTGCAGAGACCTTCCATTGTAGCATTTATGTTATGGACAAGTTTAGCCTTTGCAAAAGTATGGGGAATTGCATGGGAGCAGCAGCTTGCTGCAGCTAACATAAGTAGTGAATGGTAGAGCTGCTTTCCTATTTAGTTATGGAACCAGGATTATATAGATCAACTTCACGACAAAGGCTTAACCTCATTAAACATTCCTGTTCATATCTAACTGGAACCTTTTTGTCTTGTTCAAACAGAGCATTGAGATGGAATTTGATGAAGAGGTCCTCAGCCCCAGGATGTCTCCAAAGAGGAAGATTATCTCATTCAGCATTCATGTAAGCGCCAATAATATATCAGTTAAAGCAGTATAGAGTAATATTTTACATTTTCTAATTACCCTCTCAACCTTGATTCTTTTAGAACTCTGTGGCCAAGCCAACAGTGGCACCTCAGACTGGTCCCAGGGTAACATCCAGAGTGGACAGCATTGAAAGCCGGAAGCCCTATGGTCACTGGGTGCCTATTAAGAAAAACTACATGGCCCGCAGACGTGCTCCGACCACATCAAGATAGTGTGACATAAGGACCCTGTAAATATTGTAAATATCTGTACATAGAGGAATACTGAATTGGTTTCATGGTAGTTGTTTTCTTTCAGATTATAAATGGGAGTTAAGTGGGAAGAAGAATTGGAACGTTTCATTCAGGTGGGATTTTTTTCCCCTTTCGCTCTGTATTGTAATGTTGAAATTAAATAAAGAGATTCATTAAAATGTAAAAAAATAAAATAAAACTCTTATATTGAAGTGTTTCTGAATAGATGACTAATATACTAATAAAATGTTGGATACATTAAAATGAATTACTTATACAGGTGTTATGTAGTTATACTGGTTTTGAAATAAATAACGTAGTCTATTCAGGTACCTATAAATCCCCTTGTAGGAAAGGTATATGTATACCGGTAATGACTCAACCAGATAACTGAAATCACCTAATTGAAATGCAATATTGCAGTAAGCATATATGGTAATGTAAAAGCGTCTTAATGCCATGACTGTTAAACGTAGGTTTTCACATGCATATAATTATCATAGTGTGACTTCCACAATTCTACGAAGCTTGGAGCATCTAATTCCAATACAATGTACAGATGCATTTCAGCAATATCCACAAGGTGTCAGTGTTGTATCGTTATTTGGTAATTACGTACCTACACATGGATTGTATGTAGTGATGGGCAATCCGGCTCTTTTTCGTGAGCTGGCTCATTTGACTCAGCTCACTGAAAAGAGCCTGCTCCTTTGGCTCCCAAACGGCTCTTTAACCTTTATGATGTCCTCCGGGTCAAAATGACCCAAATCACTAGTTCTAAAATAAAGGGCGCTAAACGTATTTCTACAGCTTACAGACCTATGATGTGTCGGACAACAGGAGGGTTAGAAAATAAATGTTTTAGCTATGACATTGACTATGATAGGTGTGAAAACAATTCTAATTAAAATATTAAATGATACTCTACCTTAACCACATTTGTCTTGTGGTGCATTGGTTTGCACCAAAATGCATTGATTTGTTATGAAAATTAATACTATTAAACATTTGCATTTAAAGAGTAACTTTTTTACTGCATGAGTTTAACTCATGCAGTATAATTGGTTGACACCGCGTGTTTGATTGACAGGAACAGAATGTGAGGCTGATCAGACAGTCAAACGAATGTGTGTGTGCCTTTAGGCCTATTTAATTATAACATCATTTTATGTCTATAGGATATATACATTTAAATAAGAGTCGGCTCTTCAAATATGCGAGCCAGCTCCCGACGTTCACCTACAAGAGCCGGCTCTAGGAGCCGGGTCATTCGCGAACTACCCATCACTAATTGTATGGTATGATATGATGCACTGCGCCAGTTAAGCATAAAACAAATGTAGAGCCAAAACTATGACAAGATGATTGTCTACGCTGTGTGGTAGAGCACTGAGCTGGCAAAACACCTGCTAAACAATTGAGGCATATTTATTTTATGTATTTAAATGATTCATACCCTTCTCTTGCATCTAATTTCACACTGTACAAACGAGTTCAACATCACACAGGAGTCGGCCACACAGCTAGTTTCCATGCTAGCAGGACTTTGGCAGGTGCATGGAAAACTGTTCTTAGAGTGAAAGCCACACAGCACCAACTGTCTGCTGACAAAAGACTGCTTCTTTGTACATGTTTCTTCTTGAGTCACCTGATATAACCTAATGAGGTGTTATTAAGGCTGCCTAGCAGTTAAATGCTGATGTTGCTTTTAACCTAACAGCAAAGGTGCATTTATTTGGACATTTTCTTGGCATGTTAGATAGGCAACTAAAGTATTGACCCAAATCTTAACCTGCAATCTCAAAGGCAGGTAATAAATCATTGAATCATTCCAAGATGTTGGAGTATGATATTTTATGACTGTTACAAGCAAAGTTATGAAGTCACTTTTCAATATATCCCCTAAATCCCAGTCTTTCTGTCTCTAAAATATAAGTAGATATCTTAAACAATATTGACATTGTATGCAGCTTAGACACGTATGAGGAAGCATTCAAAGTATGTAGTTGTTATTACACTGTTCCATTGTAATGCCAACCAATACCAAGTATGGCAGAAGAGAAGACAGACAGGTATGTCTTGTAACCCTTATGTGTCTAGTGTGGTTGATCATGTGCAATTAATTTCTTTAATAATTGTGTCCATTACGAACTAATTAGCCATCACGAGTAAGCCTCTGGGCAAGAATATTATTAACCACATCTACAAATGTTGCTGTTAACAGCTGCATTCACAATCAGCAAGCAGAGAAAAAAAAACTACCCCCTCAACCATATCAGACAAACAAAACTTGTCATACTGTAGCTTCCTTGCTCTCTAGCCTCTGAAGGCTTCCATTGCTGTCATTAATATATTTTGTGAATCTATTATTGATCTCATTTCAATTATGGAGGGTAGCCAATTCCTTTCAGAGTTAGTGGAATACCCATCTACCTCATGTCCTTCAGAGAGTGCAATGCTACGGTATTTGGATAGTGCCAGGACTCAATGAAGAGAAGTTTGGCATGGGAATGTATTAGCTTCACTTTGATCTCTTCTCAGGTCACAAGCCCTTGCTGCTCATGTAACAGCTTTAGGCAAGATGGTTGAAGAGAGATGTGGGAGATAATGAATAAATTGAATTGCTTAATTGTTGTTTCTTATCTTTAAGTGTTCTTACACCGATATATTATTTGACTAGTGCTTCCAGCTAAGTAGACCCCATGCCCTGAAGGTTAATAATAGTATTTCTTTCTCACACTCAATATTCCTCTATCTCACTGAGGAAAATATAAAAAATAATTATGCAATATTAACAGATTTGTTTGAAGCAGTTTATTTTATTAATGGTGTGGGGTTGACTATACATGTTGTACATGGTGAGACCGTTTTATTCCAACTGTAATCAGCACACCAAATTAAGCATGACAATGTCCAAAATGATGAAGCAAAAACAGTATTATTTGTAACTATTTCAATACTAAAAATGAAAGAAAAAAAATTCACAATACAAAACGTATACGATTTCAGCATTGTACAGCACTTATGTACACATATAGGATTTGTGTCCAAAATATACAATGCTTCAGAGCATCCTAAATGGAGACAAAATGTACATAAAAGGTCCATTTGGGTGGCTAGACAGCTGTGCCTCTCTCAAGATTCTGTTTGATCTCTGCAGTGTATTTGCCATAGAAGCGTTCTGCCTTTTTGTTGAATTTGGCATTCCTCTCATTGATATAGTCAATGTCCGCATCATCATTGTAGGCCCTGCGCCGGCTGTACTTTGCCCGTTTCTCAATCCTGACAATAGCAAATAAACGCATATTAGGGAAGACTGTTTAAACAAATAATGTACTCACAGTAATTTACCACAGGCTATGTCGAATTGGACCCTCCTGTCGCCCTAGAGTTAGGGTTAGGTTAAGAGTCATTACTGCGCGTTAAACCTCCCATTGTCCTCCTGGGTCAGAAAGATTTAGATGGAAATTAATATGTACAATTTGACAAAATGACAAGACAGCTCCTTATCAACTAGTTCCACATTTAAATACATTAAAAAATCTAGAGCTTCTGAATTGTCAGTGAAGTACATAACAAGCGACAGAGACAGAGAAAGTGGTCTAACAACAATCCATCAACAAATCAATTGAAAGGGAATTATTGTCATGAACTAATAAGAAAATAGACTAAAGCAGCCAAAATCAGCATTGTGACTGCCAAGACTGGATATAATTGCTAGAGGCAAAGTGTAGGTGGTGTAATAAATACCTAAGTAAATAGACTTTTCACAGCCACAAATCAAATCAGGATTTTTGTTTGTATGCATGATACAAGATGTCAAGTGTCAATTAAATGTTTATTCTTTCAGTGTCTTCAAACACAAATGTTAACACAATAAAATAACAGACAAAACACTTCATTAAAAAGTAATGCATTGTAATAATAATGACAAGTAGCTGGAGGAAATGTATATGGGTGGCTTTGCTACATAGATTATCATGGCTTACCTCATAAGTGTCACTATTCCAGGATAGTCCTGTTTCTAAAGCCTGAATGTATCAAGTCTGACATTTTCTGTGATTGTTTTCACCAATTGATGTTTCAGCTGAAAACCCATTCTTATTGATTTATCAGACAGGTATTTCCTTGACACAACAACCATGGCACACAACATCAATAACCTACAGTTAGCCGATTAACCCTGAGTTCCCAGGATCTCCTCCCTCTGATTCCCATTTAGTGACATCAAATACATCCAATGTGTGCTTCATCTTCCATCTACTCATCATGTTGTCCTTTATAGATTGTACTTACTGTTTCTCCACATCTTCTACCATGCGGTCAATGCCCTCCTTGCTGGGGACGTGGGTGCCATGGATCAGGGTGTTGGAGGTGGGATGAAAGTCCTCACCGCTGTGTAAAGTCAGATATACATTACCTCAGATCATTACACTTTGAACATTGTTGTGATTATTGTCATTCCTCTAATATGCAACTGTGTGACCGCTGGTATGATGGCTTGCTTCACAGCACTGCACGTGGCAGCCTCTGAGGCTAAGAAGTCCCTGGGCACTGAACCCATGTTTGGCTTGTGCGTGTAAACCCATCATGGCTATGACTATCTTACTGCTCTGGGCACATAATTTGCATTAACAATTCAAGATCATGAAATGATCTGGGGAGCATGCAATTATGTAAAAGGTCAGGGAAGGGATGATAGTAAGTGCTTTGTGCACATGTGATGAGCAGGTGCTATGATGATTGCATTCGCAAAAAATAAGAAACTCAAATTATGTATTCACACGCAGCTGCCATTGCCTCAGGGGCCTTTTGAGCACACAATTTCTTCCCAATTCTAGCCCCCTCACCAGACAGGGTATCAAATAGTGATGCAGCACAGCCATGGCAAAAGGAGGAGGGGGGGGGGATTTACTCACCACTCCCCTCTTTGTTTCTCATAGTTCTCCATATCTGGTTTGATCTGCCTGGTGAGCCGCTGATACTGTCGCAGCTGGGCCTCAGCATAGCCTGCAGCACACAGTAGCACAAGACAGATAAAGAGGGATAAGCAGAGGGTCAGAAAGAGCAGATCGGGGGTTGTAGGCCTAAAGACCGGAACAGAAAGTGCACGCACGAGGCTCTGAGACACAACATGCGGCTTGTTACAGAAGGATGTCGAGGCAACTCCTGGTGTCCCTCTAGTGAAGAATTCTCCACTGGGCTTTACTTCAGGAGGGGGGTTAACAACACATGGCAACCATATTTGACTGGAACTGCACATTTTTTTTTACACATTAAATTGGCAGTAGTTGAAAGGAATTAATAACCCAGGGGGTAATTCACACAAACTCATTGCTGCAGTGGCATACATCCTTACTAGCAGGCCTACACTGTGTATAAGAGGTACAGGCCTTCTATAGCTATATAGTATATCAGCTGCCATGGAAAATCGTCTTCCCTAAATAGTAAATTAGATGTCAATAAGCAAAATTAAGAAGTTAAAATCTTAAGGCACAACAGGGGCAATACCTATTGCTATAACAGGACTCCCTTAATCTAATAGCCATTTGCCCACACCTAATTTCCTGTCATGTCTGTAAATAAAGTCAAAGTGAATAAAAACAAAAAATTAAGTCTTCTGAAGAGGCAGGCACCAAACCTAACCCCTCAACAAGAAAGCAGCAGTCACATGACGTCCTAATTTTAGCCAAGCCGTGTGAATCCTCTATTGGTGATAAATACAGCCATTGTCTACACACACATGTTTTGTCACGACACCAGAATTTGTGTTTAGATACATATAGTAAGCAATGCATTTCAATACTTTTGATACATTTCCTAAAAAAAAGGGTAAACACTTATGTTATTATGGTGCTATATTTCAAATCTAGACAAATGTTTCAGTCAAAACGTGTTAGAACAATGAGAACAATGCATTTAGGAAATTAAATGTATGGCATTCAAGGTAAAATTACAATCAATGTTAATTAAAATATTGTAGCAGCATAATTTCAGTTCAAGGTTATACTATTATATTAAAAACATTGAGTAAAGATAGGTTATCCATTAACTTATGTCTTGGCTGTGTAATCTTTTTTTCTCCCAAGTCAAGAAAACTGTTAAGATAAAGCCATTTAGTTTCATCTTGTTTCTGAAAAAAAATATGATGTCCCTGCACTTTAGGTTCAGGAGATGTTTTAGTGACGCCATAAATAAAATGGGGTATCGCGGTAGCTTTCTAGTATCGGTATACAGTGTAAGACACACACAAGTGTGACGTTACTACAGTGGAGAGTTGCATAAAATAAGCACATATGTTCTTAAGCCGTTAATTATATAATCTTAATGAAAAATCATAAAGCATACTAGAAACCACAACAGATTCATGAGAGTAATGTTCTAAGAGTTGGAATTTGACACGTAACATGTCCTTAAAATTATTGTAGGTTGAAATATGATTTGCAGGTTCAGGGGTATTGTTTGTTCCCTTGTAAAATGTGGGCTTGTGTATCCCTTTGAGACTGTTATGTGATTGCCCTCCCACTGTCCAGGAGAGGGTGCCATTTTGCGCGTAACAATGCGGTTAATCGCAGAAATCTATGCGATTAATCGCACAGCACTACATATGGTTTTGTAAAGTTTGTTGCCATTATTATGAGTCACATGTGGAGCAGACCTGTAAAACAGAGCAGATAAAGTGTTTTCTGTCTAATAAAATATGCGACCATAGTACAGTGCATATAATGTCTGCTCCCCTCCCTACCCCACCTGAGAATCCTGGGTCTGGGTTCTTCTTCCTTTTCTTCCTCTCCCATCTCTCAGCATCATCAGCGCTGACCTCCAGCAGTTTTACTCTGTCATAGTTTTCCCCTCTTGCAGCACATTCCTGCAACACACAAATTTATTTGAGGTGATGCCAGACACACAACACAACTTTAGGCCAGTTTTCAGCTCGCCAACAGGTTTTTGGAGATCGCAGACAAAATCCCTAGCTCGGAGGGAAAACACAGCTCGCACCCGTGAGCAACAATCGTGTTGTGTGAACTTCATACAATGCAAGCTGAGGGTTATTAAACAAGTTTGACATCTGGACCTGTCGGGGAGAGCAAATCCTGTAGCGTGAATTGCGTTGTGACTGGTAATGACTCTAGAAGTTTCACGTTGTGCTTGGACCCAAGAAATAGAGGAAAGTTTAGAAGTTTGGCAGCAGCACAAATGCTTATATGATGTTTCATCTGAGCTCTAAAACAATCCTTGCTTTGCGCGTCTTCCCAACCAATCTCTCCTCCATATTCTTTTTTTTCTCTTCGTACTTCGTGCACACACAACATGGACCGCTAGCTTATTGCTGCCATCCATTTTTGGAGTGTCAGATCTAACCGGCGTTTTCGTGACTTTACGTATTTTATCCGGAAGGAGGAGGAACCTTGTTGAAAGATTGTGTAGTGTGTGAACCCCCGTTGCCGATCAATAATGTAGTGTGAATTACAACTTCAAGACACCCGATTACAAGGAAGACAGTTGTCTAGTGTGTGCTGCACAGCAATCTGACAACTTTGAAAATCGTGTAGTGTGTGCCTGGCCTAAGTGACCACATTTTAATTAGGATTATATAAAGCAACAAAGCCTGCCACAATGTGCTGAAAGCAAACTTATATTATACAAATAATAATACAATATTAATAAGTGTGTTAATAAACAGTGATAAGAGAAATTCTGAATATCCATCCATCCATCTTCAACCGCTTATCCGAGGCTGGGTCGCGGGGGCAGCAGCTCCAGCAAGGACCCCCAAACTTCCCTTTCCCTAACCACATTGGCCAGCTCTGACTGGGGGATCCCGAGGCATTCCCAGGCCAGTGTGGAGATATAATCTCTCCACCTTGTTCTGGGTCTT
>JAODUG010000015.1:4627618-4642630 GCA_027564795.1 Aphredoderus sayanus | reverse complement strand
GTACTTGAACTCCTTCACTTGGGGTAAGGACTCATTCCCTACCCAGAGTAGGCACTCCATCGGTTTCCTGCTGAGAATCCAGTGGGACAGTATGAGAATTCTGAATATATGAAATCAAACTAACTGAGTGATGAGAACAAACAAATTGACATAAAGGATCCATTTATTGACCAGTATAAATATTTACGAATACCTTTTTCCGTTCACCCTCAGCAAGCTCCCACTCTAAGCGGGCTTTCTTGGCCTCCCAGTTAGCTGGTAACTTCAATCTCTTGTCCTCCTCAACGACTTCTTGGTGATTAAGCTTTCGTGCTTCATTCTATAGCAGTAGAAAATCCAAGGACAAACCTAATTAGCAATTTTCCAACACGGCAGCACGGCTATTTGTATATGTGTATTTTGACCACACTAGAATAATGTAACTAACCCTTTTGAAGTGTAATTCCCTAAATTTCCGGAGTCTCGTCTCCCTCTTCTGTGATGCAACACTTTCTGTGTGTTCCTCGTCAGCGACGGAGGCAGAATCCTATATAGAAAAAATTTCGTCGTTATAACTTTATAGTACTTACCTGGCTTAGCTAACATATAGTAAATTACATAGGATGTAAGAAATACAAAAGATCTCGGAACGCAGATTTGAGACAAGACAAGCTAACATTAGCATCAGGCTAACGGGCAGACGCCAGCATATGCAGTACTGTAGCTTAGCATTAATAGCACGACATTGTAAACAAACAGGATAAACTATTTCTATTCACCATAGTAAACGTTACATATCCAGAAATTGAAACGTGGTGTGAGTAAATTCTACCCCGAGGAAAACAGTATCTTTCTTTTTAATTACCTACCTCGGAGGACGACGACATTGTTGTTGAGGAAGGGAACGGAAGTGGACAGAATGTTAACAGCAATACCGGATATTACGAATGTGAATATATTTTCAGTTTTTATTTTTTCGTTTGATTAAAGTTATACATTTCTACTACTACTACTACTACTAAGAATAATAATAATTATAATGCTTTTGAGCTGCATTTTATCATCATGCTGATATAATGTGAAAGAAAAGAAAATCTGCACATACATAGGTAAGTTATGACTCAATATACGATAAACAATGCCTAGCGAAAATTTTTTAATTGATCCTGTGATATTTAGTTAATAGTCATTTTAACATGCTACAATGTGGAAGCTTTGCATCATTAGCCACAAGAAACATCACTAAAATCTATTAATACCATCCCCAGCTGTGTAGAATACACTGTAACACTGGATAATTTGTTTGCATGCCAATTCATCACTGTAACAGAGGACATCACTTGGCATTTTGTGTTTTATAATACTGTCTTGTAGAAACATTTAGACCCCTTTGAAGATTTTAATCATATATGGAAAATATTACCAACTGTCCAATGGAATGCTTCTAGACAGACATAGTGTAATTATGAATGGGAATGGCAGTAATAAACTGAGAAGCATGAAAGATCATGCATAAAGTCATCAATCTGCCACACAGAGAGTCTGTTTAGAGCCATGAATCTCAATTGTTATGGGCTTGTTTTTTAGCTGTGGATGAATGCCATCTCGCCAGTTGTCCTGCTTTTATCCCCTTTTGCCCCTGCACATAACACAGGCTTCTGAGTATGATTGTATGAGCAGAAGACAAAAGTAAACATTTTCAAGTGCCATTTGAGGCTGTTTGACTTGCCAAAATGGATGTGCTCCCTGTTTGATTGTGTTATACTAATAGAGCTCTTTTGGAGGATGTAATTAAGTGGAGTTTACAGTCTTAGATTAAAGCATCCTCTAGATCACAGGCGATGTTAATGGAGTGATGCATTTTCACTGGAAACCAGATGGGAGCACATCACACCAGAACAAGGCATTACATACAGTAAAAGGAAGGGCCCTGCTATTCCAATGTTCAGGGGAAAATATAATCAAAAATATATAATTTAATGAGAGGAATATCAATATAAAGAGAGAGGGAAGAGACTGGGATAGTGAAACAACAGTTATATCAAAGTAGCTACAAAGCCTTTTGTGTGGTGTATTACTGTTTTTTTCCCCAGACCTTAAAATAACATACTCATGTGTTTTATTATGTTTTTTTGTGTCTACCCGAGAGCTGAAATCATTATAGACTAACTGTCATGCACACAAGCTTCTCTCAAGCTTCTAAGTTATTCTCACATGCTAACCAATACTGTCCCACTGGATTGCTTACCTTACAAATCGCTGGCATGAAAAGTCAATATGATGATACTCTCTTTACACAAGCCTGTTTCTTACAAAATAGCTAAATTACAGTTTTGCAGCCTATATCTTAGATACATTGTTTATATCTCTCTGTTTTTGGGTTTAGTTACATTATATTTAAGACAAGTCTGCTTCCGTTGAAAAACACTTTTGTACCTGTACCATCATGAACTCATAAGATTCAATATGCTCCAGCAGTGATACTGTAGATTTGAAATAAACTTGGATTCTAAATTATATTTTGGACTCACAATTGTTAATATGAAGGCCTCTGGTAGTCTGTCACTTCCATTTAGGAAATATTGAGATTCAACACAGTAAGACATGGGACTCACATGTGTTGGGGCCACCCAGGAATGCTGAACAACCACTCCTCAATATTAACTTTTCCAGTCAGGGAAATCATGCCTGAAAAGGGTAACATTATATCTGCAAATAAATTATACTATTGGGGCACATTTATAAATACTGCACAAGGCCTCATGGTGCTTGATAACTGTCTCCCATTCATCAAATTGGACATGTTATTAGATCAGTCTTCTACCCACTGTGTTGAGATATTATAGGCCTACACATTCTTATATGAGCGGAAATGCATTGGGCTGGCATGTTATCTTGCTTTTAATAAGAGTTCCTCTAGATATCGCTCTGAAGGCAGGGCCTCATGAGCAGCTGCTTCACATCTGGAAGTTAATATAAACATCATGGCCAATAAAATCATTCCATTTCCTTAATTACTATTCCTGTCATTTCCGCACTAAATGAAAAGTTATTAATTCGGGGCCAACACAAACATGCTCCTCCAATACGAGGAGCTACTCCTGAAGCCCCACCGCCAGGACTGCAGGCCACTCTCACCCCACTGGAAACGCTAGCTTCTCCCCCTGTGTGTGTGTGTGTGTGTGTGTATGTGTGTGTGTGCGTGTGTGTGTGTGTGTGTATGTGTGTGTGTGAGAGTGTGCGTGTGTTTGTTTGGACTGGAGGTATACTGCGTATATGAATGGAACACGAAATGGCATCTTGTTTTCTCATCTATCCCTGCTGCTTTCTAGCAAAATAATGACAGACACAATCTGCCTGGTTTCATCTATCCTTGTCTCCTCCACACACTTCTCCTGCTTTGTTCTACTGCCACTTTCCTGTGTTCAACATGTGCCCTGCCATATCTTTTCCACCCTGTTAATACAGTACTGCTTGCCTGCTCTCTCTGCCATAATTCATTCTTACACGTGTTAATATCACAGTCAATGTGTCTAGATTAGGGCATATAACAAGGGCTACATGGTGATGATTAGGCCTTGGAATGTGAGGACATTGCTAACATGGCTTGAAATTAAAAGTACAGTTATAAATATGGTCATGGACTTCACCTTTAAGAGAGCATTGCCAGGACATCACCATCAGCTATCCTTAGTACTCAAAATGCTTCCGATTAATTTTGAGGCGTTATCCGCTGCATTTCCAAAGGGCAGGAATAAATGGAGCGAGTGAGGAGCTACTTGGATGAGAGTTCATGCAAATACCATACGCCGAATTCATCTTTGTAATAGCACAAAGCCAGCGTATGAGTGTCCCGAGAGAGCCCAACTCACCAATTAACTTCCCCTTCGCCTGCAGGGAAAAGAAAGAAAGAAAAGAAACTGCAGTAGTTTATAGATCATGACATATAGGAATTGACATGGTAGTGACTGCTCTCATTCTTACTGAACCATTTTACAGTCCAAGGGAGAGAAAGGATGGTGGGCAACACATATACTTACACAAAAGATGAATGTATGCACTCAAATACCACCGGTTTTGTAGTCAATGCTCTTGCTGGACCACACACAATTAAAGTCCCAATTAAGGGCCATTATGGTTTTTCCACTAGAGGCAACCGCAGGCAGAGCTACTCCAAGGCCCATACATTGCGGGCACACAGATGTCTCCTGTGCTGTCATCCAAAGAAATTCTGACTGATCCACAAACTTTATGGTCATAATTACTGATCAAAATTAAAGCACGACTGCAGTCCAAACGAAAAGGATGGCAATAAAAAGTTTGAGCTGTGCCAGTAAATGGAGCCGACTGGGACTATCAGAGTGTTTGTGAGATACCATTGTAAGGAGAAAAGGATAATGAAGGAGCCAGGAAAAGGAAGGAAGCTGCGGTGGATTTTATTTTGACATGACCACAAGAGGGAGCCCTTTCCCTGATATTTGACTTCAAAGAACTCTAATGTTCATTTCACAGTAAGGGGCAAAAAGTACTACCTGCTCTTTGCGTGTGTCTGTTTCCCACAGTCTGATAATAAATAAATGTGCTACACAGATAAAGGACCTGTTCATATCCGCTGTGAAGCATCTTTCAACAACCGCCCATCCACACAAGTTCAACATTTTCCCTTGAGCGGAACCCAGAAGTATCATGGGTTTCCGCTCTCACCCAATGACCTTAATGAGTAAGTACATTTTCTCACTTGGCTTAACAATATGCTGTTGTGAAGGTCTCTGTAATGAGGTGACCAGCCAACAGCCCCTGGATACACACACTGTGTAGGCGAACTGTCCTCCTTATCTGACTCTGTGTCAACACGCAAAAACAGCCGCCAGATCAAATAAAAGCACACAAACTTCCCATACAAACAACACACACCCATCTAAATACGTGTGAATTCAAGCAGCAGACATACACACACGCACACACACACGCAAACACACACAAAGTGAATTATTTTCCCACCCAGTCTAATGATATGAGAACTAACAATATTTGTATCAAATAAAGGCAATGATGATCTAATTACAAATCTGATGATAGAAAACCAGTGCCAAATACACAAAATAAACGTCCGCCAGAGAAACTGTAACATTTAGGTAATAAAGACAATATTTCTTCATCAGTTTTTGTCTAAACTATTTAGAGCTTCAAAATATTTGTTTTCAAGAACACATTTAGTTAGACTAAAAACTGCACTGTTTGATAATTTACATGGTTAGGGTTATATATAATAACATGTTTAATACGACAACAGGGCTCACAAAATAAAGTTAACAAATTATTTTTCATAAATTAGGTTAAATTAGTTTCAATATTTAATTTGATCTCCATCATATGCTGCTGGATATTTACAATTGAAGTTTGTGTTGAAAATATATAATACAGCATGAAATATAAACATTTGCTTGTGTTTCAGATGTGTTCTATAATGAATGCACTGTACTGTCATCAAGGCAGAGCATGTGTTAAACACATGTTGGGTACAGTTACATTTTGAATGTCCCTTTTTACCCAGCAATCTAAAACAATGAATTTGTCTTAATTACAATACATGATGCCATATAGTACATTATACTGTATATGGGTGATAACATCAAAATATAAACAGTACTCTATTATTAACGTATAAGCTGTAAAAATGAGACTCCGTTAGCATTATAAATAGACACCAGGTCTGAAGAACAAGCATACAATGACATATATTCCAGAGGTAATGAACTGTCTGAGCCAAATGATCTGTTGTGATGTACAGTAGGCTTATGTGTGTGAATGAATGAGGTGTTTGCCCTAATGGGGGATATCATCTGTCCCACTAGGCAGGGCCGGCAGGAGGCTACATAAAATGTCTGCCATGAAGTCATAGCATAAATCCATTGTTATGTGCCAAATAAACAAAAGGAAGACTATAGGATTAAGATAATAATAAAAAAGACAAAATGATAAAGAAACTATGAAGTGAGGAGATCAAAGAAGCATGAGAGTCTAAGTCAGAAAACGGCCCGGTGTACGCAGTGCGTATAGAAACAAGATAGGGGCAATCCTACAGCTAATATAGGCCGAGAATGCGTTTAGCAGAGTCCATTAAAGCCAAAAGCCTCTCAGGGAGGGCCTCTGGCCCAGACAAGGGGCTCTGATGGAGGTAGCCGAGACACTCTAGCTCCAGGTTAGCCTCATCCTCTGAGTAATGGGCCGGGGTGTTTTCAGACTCCTGGCCCCTCCTGAGCCCTGTCAGGGCCCTATGATGAAGTTAGAGAGGGAGTGAATCTGCTTCCATGCGCAGAGAGGGAGAGGGAGAGAGACGTACCCGTCTCCTATTGCTGTTGAATGTAATTTCGGATCGCATTGCAGCGGAAGCATAACTGACAGAGGAGGAATCTATCGAATTCAGCTCAGACATCACAATAATATTGGCTCTTGTTTATAAACACACATTGAAGATGCTTCGGGAGTATCATCCATAAAAAAGCCCCCTGTGCTGGATGCAGAGCCTTGCAGGGAACAACTCCTTGAAAACCTCCTGTAATAACATAGACAAATGCACTGGAAAGATATTTGAATGCAGCCGCTTCTGGTGATTAGTTTATTCCCACGGTCATATAATTAGTTAGTTAGTTAAAATAATTTGGAGGCTTTGGAGGAAGGTTGAATGAGTATGGAAGGAGAAGGACAGTGCATTGAACGAATATGCCCACGCATGCAAGATAAATTAGTTAAATGCACCTTCACCTGCCATAAACAGCATATTTCCTCTTTCCACTCGTGTCTTCTCTCCATGCGGTTAAATGATTGCTGGCACTGTCCTCCAGTTACCACGGCATCGCTATTAAAATGCCATCACTGCCGCCTGCCAAGCCACCGCGCATGATGTCACTTCCACGGTCATGGTGGTTTAGGTTTGGCCACCAATGCATGTGACAATTTGTGCCCTTACTAGGAAGCTCTAGAGCTGCCAATGTGGCAACCAGCCAGTATTACCCAGACCTCCCATTACACCACCCCCATCCTCCCCCCACACACACACCCCATACAACAACGCACAGAGAAGCACACACAAAGCTGCCAACTGAATGTCGTCTAAGAGATAAGAAATTGCTTTTGACTGGTGTTTATGTTCTAATGAGAGTTTTTATTAGCGTTCATTTCAACACAGTCAGCCAGACTTTTCACCATTCACCTCCCCTTGCCTGGTGTACTGCCTCCATCTCCTATGCACCTTCCACCCACCCCCCACCCTGGCATCCGCCTGGGTGGCGTTGTAGCGAGGCGGAGAGGAGCCGGGCGGGACAAAACACAGGCTGTCGCTGGGCCCGTGGCAGCTGATGTATGTCTTTTGGAGGGGAAACATGGCACGGGCCATGGGAGAAGGTGGAAACGTACAGATGGCAAGACGCCCACCTGGCCTCTATGGAAAAAACGGCCTTTTTTCACGCGCCAAATGGGAGGGGCATTGGGGGAGTGGGGGGAGGAGGGGGGGTGGACACAGGCCTGCGATCAGACGGCGCAGAGGCAATGAAGGGTGATGGAGGCAATGGTGGTCTGGGTTGTGTGACTGTGAGGGGTGGTCAATTGACTGGGCTGTTTTAATTCGAATGCGATTAATCACTGCGTAAACCCTCCGTCCAAGTTTCTCTTTTCCGCCTTGGCTTTCACTCCTTCGCGGTTCTGTTAGTGTTTATAGGGCTTCTCAACTCCGCTTTCCCCCTCGGCTCCTCTGCCTTTCACATGGTTACTGACGTTATTAACGCCCCAATGCGTTCAGAGGCCAGGTGCACTGTGTCATTGCAGTGCATATACGCTCTCTGCCTGCCACCTGTGACATTGACCGTATGTCTCGAGGAGAGGAAAGGCTGGAGTAATTGTTAATATCTAGGTATTTATGGGATCGGTCACGCTGTGTATTTGGAGCTGCCTGCGCGGTGCTAGGACACAGTCGATGAAATCTGCCGTGACCGCTGGCTACAACTTACGAGTCAACAGCGCGTCTGTCCCACCGTGTGCACATTCGGCACGTTCCAGGTTGGCACGCGGCCCACGTGCGCAGGGGAAGAGGCGCGGGCCTTCCTGGTCCGCCCCCAGTGTCTCATTATCCCGGGGCCCCCGGCAGCCGAGGTCTGTGGGTTTCCCCAGAGGAGAAACCCCAGCCCAGAGCGGTGGTGGCGATGGGACCAAACTAGCCGCCGCTGACTGGGACAGGCCGGATAGGGGGAGGAAGACAACGCTCATCATTCGGGAGGTTTTGAGTGTGATGGTTTCCTCTCGCCTGTTCCAGCTCTGACTGCGGTCACTCATGCACCCACGCCCAAACACACCGAGGATGAGGGATTTGGGGGGGATGAGGACAGCGAAAAATAACAAAATAACAAGTATCATTTTAGTCCATTTCATATCATTGAAATACATTAAGTAGAAGCAACTGAGGCACATTCAAAAAATAGAAATTTCTTCCCCCCTTCTAATTCAAACTATTAAACTATGCACTTTCCAAAATTCCAAGCGTTCAGAAGGAAATAGGAGATGCTAAAGTGGTGCTTTACAGAGAATTACACTGCTGCGTGACAGAAATGCCAGTGCCGGTAAATGATGGAAAGCAGACATTGTTTGAGGGATTTCTGACTGTATACCTCTGAAACCCAACCGTGTTTGAAAGCTGACCGTGTTTCACAGAGAAATCCACGGATTGGGACACGTAATCAATGCAATCTTTGTCTTACATTGCAATGTTGCTCCTACCCTGCTTGACTTGCCTCATCCCCCTCCCCTTCCCCCCCCCCCCCCCGTTTACAATTGAATGCAATCGCTTTATTGGCTCAGCCTTCCTGTTCTGAAGCAACAGGGTCTTGCTGCCAGTCGTCGTGGTTACTATAAAAACTAATCATTTCAATTTCCTTGTATCTTATTTCATTCATCTGCTTTAATCACGGTCTATGGGAGGCGCCAATGTTTCCCATGAGTGGCGTCTGCTGAAGAGAGCAGAAATTTAGAGCGGTCCTTTTCTGCGCTGGCACCGGGGCAGGCAGACATCCACACTACTGTATTTAATGACTGCACTGGAACTCAGGCGATTAGAGCTCATCTCAGAAAGGGCTGGATGCCCTTTTGATCTCTGGATTCTGCAAATGAGGTACAGGGGAGAGACAGAGACGGATCACTTGTGGTCTTGGAAGTCATTTAGAATGAACCGGCTTTAAAAACTGATAGGGGGTGAAAATAGCTTGATCTTTGTTGGATGTGTGTGTGTGTGTGTGTGTGTGTGTGTGTGTGTGTGTGTGTGCGTGTGTGTGTGTGTGGTAGGAGAGAAAGAAACAGAGAAGGGACACTAATAGCTAATAAACACTAGAATACAGATACAGTATGTGGAAATGTTTTCCTGAAACTCATACAGAATAAGCCCCGGGGGCATTAAGAATATCGTAGGAGCCGGCCTAGTTCTTTGGAGGCATCTCATGTCAGTGAGGGATTATGGGAACTCTGACCTCTGTCCGCTCTGATAATTAACAGTCGTTCAGACAGCCGAGAAAAGATTGAGCACTCAGACCCTGGAGAAACCTAATTTTTCACTAGTTAAGGTATCGCTTTCAGTGATCATGGTAAGTTTTGGAAATGTACAACGACGTAATTGTTGAAAAATGGGCCTCTGTGTGTTGTGGGTATGTATGTATGCACAGTGGGGTCCAAAAGTCTGAGCGCACTACCAAGAATGACTTGTTTCATCATTCATCAAAAACTAACAACATTTACTCTGTGGGTCAACACAAGCCAAGCCAATTAGTTCATTATCATAAAGTCAGAAATTACTTATAAAGTTTCCCTGAGGAGAAATGTAACCCTTGCATTTGACCCATCCAAACTACAGACAGTATTTGCAGTGGGCAATCACAGTTCATGGAGTCTGGGGACCAAATCCAGTTCTAATGCCAGTGCCTTGGTAAAGGGCAAGAGCAAAACTAACCTATTTTTGGTCGTGTCTGTATGCGTGCATCTACAGGGCAGAGGCTTTTATGTGAGCAGGCTGTCATGGCGTGACATAAAGGGCAGCGCTTGTACAACCACACGTCCAGGCGTAACAATAATGACCCCTGGGGAGTGTGGGTGAGGGACACAAGTGTTTTATGATCTGGCCCCGCAGCGAACAAAGCAAAATATCGCCTGACACACAAGAGCAGGTAGTTTTACTTAACCTCTGCTCAGGCTGTGCGCACCAACTTAACTGGAAGCACATGGCTACAGGACATTAGTGGAGGGCGGGGGGCAGAGAGATGGGGAAGAGAGCAACGAGTGAATGCAATAGACACAAAGGGAGGCTGTTCATCCTATCAAGTGAAGGAGGGTGTTGCATAATGGGGGCGAGGTGTTACGGAGGTTCCAGCCTAATGATACAGTAGCCTGGGCCTGCATGGTCATATACTTGCCTCCTGTAGACAGTTGCTCACGTTACCATGGCCACGCAGGGAGTGCTAACACACACAAAAGACTTGAGGAAGTCACAACGATGGTTTGGTGCCTTGGTGTACCTGCATGGTCAGACGCAGGACTGAGTATAAACCTAGTGGACTGTGGTCTGCTGTTTACTGGATGTCTGTGGCCTGTGGCTTTGTCTCCTTTCCCATTAGTGCAGTTTGGTGTTGCTCGCCAGCCGATTGGCCCTACGGTAAATGCTCCTCATTGGTCGGCCACTCCTCTGAGGGCACCGCGGCCGCAGAAACCCCTGAGATGGTGTAGAATGGATGAGGTGTGTGCAAATGAACGCGTTGTTGTGAGTGTACAGGCAGGCTGCATGTTAATGACAATACTAATGCCGTGTGCAATTTTGCTTGTGTGTGTACTGCATAATGCAGAAGGTTGTGTTCAGTGACACTGACCATTCATCTCGGGTGGCGTGTGGCCTGACCCACCTGTCCGCCTGGCTGCCTGCCTGCCTGCTTGTCTGCCTGTCTGCCCAGGTTAACTCCTCCTCTGCCCAAGGACTGGTATCAGGTTCCCCCATGTGGTTCCACTTAGACTACCAGGGGCTCGGGCTACAATCTGTCTCTGGTTCAGGCCACAGGGCTGGGGTTGCTGCTGTGGCAGGCCCCATTGACTAAACACACAGCAGGCAGCATAACCCACATAACAACAAACACCTCATCGGTAGCCATTGGTGCCTCATTGCTACTTGTCTGCTCCAAGTGCATGTAGAGCTACCCAGTGATCATTATTCATGTATTATGTATAATGTGGGCCATTGTCATTAGATAATGGATTATAAAAAGATTATATTCTTCATTTGAACGGGATATTGAACATAAATGCAATCCCTTGCTCTATAGCTTCTTTACTGTAAGATTTGTTGCTGGGATGAAAGTATTTGCTTGCAGAATGAATTTATAATATGGTAAATTGCCATTATGCTATATTTACTTCTAATGCAACTGCCATACTGGCCCATGCATTTCCATGTAAATCTTAGATTAAAGTAACTAGTAGTGATTGGCGTCACAGGCGTGAGTTATACAGTGGAAGTTATTAATTGGGCCAATAAAATCAACAACCACAGAATTGATTCATTAAACATTGTGAGCAAACAGAACATTTCACCCCTACATTCAGCATGTGGACCTGACACTGAGGTGAAAAAGCTGTACAGTCAATAGCTTTTACAAAAGTTAAACCACCACGACACTCTCCTGCAGTAGGCAAAATGGCAACTGAAGATTGGGTTGAGAACACACTGAAGCCACAGCTGGAACAAAAGTGGTGGGGAGAGAATATTACTATGATTTATGACACCGATGTATAGTTTGGAGTTGAAATTATAGCCTTGAGACACGCCCAATATATGTAACCTATCCTTTGTCCCTTTGCCGAAAGCAGCAGCATGCCCTCCATGTCTTAGCATTGCTCCATCAACCCACCCCACCCATCCCCCACCACTTACAGTCTATCACTGGACATTCTTATTGATGAAGCCTGACAGGGCCCCAATTCCAATATAGCCTGGGATATTTGATATGTACACCCCACCCTTCACAAAACCAAAAACATCTCCTTCTGTCTCTCTCTCTCAGGGTTGGGACTTCTCTCCATAATGGCAGGCCCTAATTTCTCTTTCCAGTCACGGAATATTATAATTTTCTTATTTGCAAGAAATGTCAATTGCTCAAAGCAGACACATAATCATTGGGGAGGAAAGGAGAAGCTACCTGTGTAATGTGCTTAACAGGCTAACCCATTTAGCCACAGGCACTGTTTGAAAATGAGAAAGTGCTGATGGTCAAAATCAATTCTCCCTGTGTCCAAATTACTCCCTGCACGGCTTAGAATTTCACCTAAATGGCCAAAGCTTAAAACACTGATACTAATTCTATCATATTAGAGACCGGTCATATAGTTCAAGTTATTGCTAATGCTATTTTCATGTATTTATTGATGTACAAAGATTGCCCAAAGACCAGGGAACCGAGAGTGCCTGTTACTCTGTGTGTATGTGCACGTCTGTGTTTGTGTGTATACTGTACAGACAGACATTCACCATGTCTATATGTTGTACAATACAGTCTACTCAACTGTCAGCAAACATTGCCACATACAGTCTGTCTGGCTGGCACAGTGCTCTACCTCTCCTCCTATCCACATATAAACAGTGGACTGGGGAGATCATTTGTGGTTCTGGGGCGGGGGGACTGTAACACAAACAGAGTTTCAAAAAATAGAATGCATGCATATTTGTTGTGAATCTGTAGCTCATACGCATGCTGTACGTGCATGTGCCAAGGCTATAGATCTGTGGATGCTGAGCTGGGCTGGCCTGTGGCTACGGGCCGGACCACCTGGGCTAGCCACATCGTAAACAACAGCTGTGTCTCAGGCCGTCCTCTGTATCGACATCACCACACTGGCCACCAGCTGGAGCCACACTTAGGTATTATGTCGCTGGACTTCCTGCAGCAGGAGAACCTCCAAACACCAAGGCTACTGTCCAGGACATTGGACACCCCGCTTGGCAACCAGCACATTAAAGGCCGGCAACACTGTCACCCAAGCATAAAGGAATGAGCTGCTGAGAGGAAGTGAAATGTGGCCGCTGCGTGTGTTTCACACCTTTTATGTGTTTCTTTCTTTTGGTTTGGTTTTATCCGGTTGCAGTTTGCAGCTTGATAGTAATTAATGAGCTTCAATATGGCGCTCTTCCTGGTTTACTCTAACTGAGCGGGACCTAGGAGAGCATCCCCGAGGCATGGATTACATATCTGTAGCATCTGTGATTTATCTGTTTGCCCCCCTTCCCCCTGCTTGCCATCCAGGTCAGCCTAACAACCTTTGTCAGCTCTTCAGGCGTGAAGAAGGTATATTGTAACCATTTGGGCTGAAACGGGCCGGCTTTCCCGATATTGACTCAAACACGCAGAGGGCAGAAGGAGGGGTGATATGGAATAAAGTGACACTAATGGAACACTGATGACAAAACAAGGCGCGCGCAGGGACCACTTTCTGCCGTTGTCCATCCTTAATGCCGCCGCCTCGGGTTTCAGCATGTCTTCAGAGCGACGCGGGCGGATCAGGATGTCCTGGCGAGGAAATGGTCACGTGATTTACTGTTGCTGGAGGGACGCTACAGGTGCCTTTGCGTGGGGTGGTGTGGGGCTGCGGGGGCCGGGGGGGGCCGGGGGGATGGGGAGGGGTATAAGGTGACCGAGAGAACACAAAGGCCCTCTGGAAGCCCCCCGCGCTGCTCCTCCGCTCCGTTCCGGGATCAGCGCTGGCGTGCCGGCGCGGCGAAGACCGGCGCGTCACCCTATCCTTTGAAAACACACTTTGATGGCAATTAAATATTAATATGGGGGGAACCATAGCCCAGCGAGCTGTATCCACATTACATGGAACATGCAAATCGCTCCAATCAGCGTGCCAACTGAAATAGCATCAGGAGAGCTGTATAAATAAGACCACAGTTTTCTTTAATATCATTAAACGTGCAATACACCGACGGCTGACGGAAAAGATAATACAAAACTAGGAAGCAATTAACTTAATTATTATTTTGCTTTAATTTGCATGTAGACATGCTATGCAAGCGAGCCTGGCAGAATCGTGTGACCTTGGATGCAATCAATGGGTGCTGCGTGCCATTGTCTGGCACTCAATGAATCATAAAGGGTTCTTGAGTTGAGTTCTTGAATGTGTTATATGCACGTGATACATCTCCACCTGAATCCCCCAGTCACACTGGGCGGGCAGGTCGGCACATATCACACATATCTACTCTCTCCTCTGGTTTCTTCTTCTCACCAGCTCCCTCTTCCTCCATCTCTCCATAATCAGGCCTGGTTTCCTCCCATAGGAAAACATCCCTCTCTCGTCCGTGCCCGTGTCTGTCAGCAATTCTGTGTGGGCCTGGACTCAACTCAGCCTGCGGCCAAAAATATCCCCCGATGGCTCCTCTGAATGGGACAGGCCTCACCGCAGGCACACAGTCCTAAAAATACAGGCCAGCGCTGCCACAGCTCCCCTCATTCATTCATTAGGACTAAATAGACACCGGGCTGAACAGAGGAACAGAGAGCCTCAGAACCATGATTCACTGGCGTGATGCAATGTCATTGGGAAAGGGAACACAGTGGAATTCAAAGCCCAATCGATGTGACGGGGAAGGGGGTGGGGTCCAGCCATGACCCCCTCATTCTCTTGCCAAACACGCACACAGAATGCTTGCTATGAAATCACAAATGTTTTTAAACAAACATTTGTGATTTCAGAAAGCGTCTTCCTCTTGTATCGGAGGTGGCGTGGGAGAAATTCATTAGCAGAGGTAAAGCTGTCTCACTAGTATGACGGATGGCCCTCCGGCGTTTTCCGGCAGATAAGCATCGTCGCGTCTCGTCACTCCACCCAGTATCTCCACGATCTGTTGATGAGAACGAGAGAGAGAGAGAGAGAGAGCGAGAGAGAGGGAGAGAGAGAGAGAGAGAGAGAGAGAGAGAGAGAGAGAGAGAGAGAGAGAGAGAGAGAGAGAGAGAG
>JAODUG010000015.1:4605023-4623219 GCA_027564795.1 Aphredoderus sayanus | reverse complement strand
GCGGTGCTGTGTACACAGAGGTGGAGGTATTCCGGCTGAGGTTACGAGGTGGGTGGGGGGATTTGTGTGTGTGTGTGTGTGTGTGTGTGTGTGTGTGTGTGTGTGTGCCAGGTCTGAATGAGGCATTTAGTGCCGACAGTTAAAAATATCCCTAGCTGGCCCTGAGCAGGATTGGCGACGCTGTTGTAGCTAACACCAATCCCATGGAGCCAGCCACCGCACACACACATGCACACACACGCACACACACACACACGCACACACACACACACACACACATATACATACTCAGACACACTTTACATCAACTGCCTATTTCAGGCCTGATCTGGGTTGTGGCCTAGCATACTGAACCTGATGTAAGATAATGGTTAACCAAAGGCATGAAGAGCAGGCCTAGGAATCCTCCCACACAAGACGCCATGGGTTCATGTGGGTCCATTATGGGTGTGCTCCAAGGCGTTTGATATTTAAAAGTAAACACTGCCTTTTCCGTGCTGAGTGATCGTTCAATATATATGCCCGGCAATGGCAAAAATACCAATTACAAGCAATTGATACTGCAAAAAGTGCTTACACTGTTTTGTAAAAACCTTTATTGTCCTGTCCAAACAGTGGTATGAGGTTAGAGGTTATGGTTACTTTGACCCCGGGTCAATGGAATATAATTTGTCACGGGCTAAGTATGTACGACTTATACATAGGCAATAAAACAACAATTTAATTTCACTGATTCAATCTGGCCATTAAATCATTTTCGTCAGAGGCAAATGGAGAGCAGTTTGCTGTTTATCAGGCTGAAATGTTTCGTCTGGCTCGTTTAATGATAGCATTACAGTAATATAGGTGTTTACGATAGGTGTGGGGCTTATTTAGAGTTAATAAAACATTCTCTTTCCTATGTAATGAAGGATGTTGTTTGACATAAGTGCTTTTTGTTTGTTGTGTTTGGTCTCAAGCGTGAGCAGAGGACCATTAACTAGAGACAAACCTTTTTACCAGTGGTTTGTGAAAGCCTTCTTTGAAATGTACGAAGAAAGCACTGATGCGTGTTTCCTGTAAGGTAGCAGGCCTTCCTTCAGCTCCTGCATGAAGAACAGCATGAATTATAATGAAACGCATGAATACCTCCTCACTCTGCTCAACAGCTCACTATGAAAGCGGATAGGAATTAACATTTTCTAAATTTGCTTCATGCTTCATATGGTATTTCACATTTATTATAGAGCACAGTGCACTAAACCGACACGCATGCACGCACGTACGTGCACAGTCACACACACACATACATGCACATACATGTGCAGGAGATATGGCTATGCATATGATCAACACTGAAGCAGAAAAAAAAAACTAGGGTATTTACATTGGGGGATCGGGGATTGGGGGAGGGGCATTATGGTTGTCAAAATATAAAACAGAATGTGTGTTTTTCTGCTAAATTTGATAATGTGCCCCTTGGGTTTCCAGAAGCCCAGGGATTGGTCTGCAGTGCATGGCCAACGACAGAGCTTCAAAAAGAAGCCATTTAAAACGTTCAGTTAGCAGGACCCTCCAAACAGCCAAACCGCTTCAAACGACAGCCAAACAAGATCCACATTGTTCAATGGCATGCCCAGAGTGGCCATAACCCAACCCCGCACCCATAAACAACTCCAAATTGGTTTAATTATCATATAATTTTAAAAATATGTTTTAATATAAGGCTTGTCCTTTTATTTACCCAGAGCGAGAAGGAAATAAGGTCTGGGCCCCCGGTAACAAATTCAATGTGTTCATTATGTAAACACCTTAAAGAGTGGTAAAGACTCATACATAGAGAGGCGAGAGAGAAAAGCGGGAGAGAGGGTGAGAAAGAGAGAGAGAAGGAAAGAGTGAAAAAGAAGATTAAGTGAGCAAAGGCGTCACTGGAAGATTACAGTCAGAAGCTTCGGTTTAATTAAGAATGCTTGGGCCCATATGTGAGAACAACCCCAGGCCAAACTCACTATTTATGCTGTTGCTGTTTTCCTATGGGGTTGAGAGATGAGAGAGGGATGGAGGTACAGAGAGTATGTATGTATAAAATAAAGGTGTGGCAAGTAAATAAAACATAGGAATAGGTGCTGGGTTCCCCCCGCTAGCTTGACAGAACACACTGTACCAGCAGTACTATTAAATCTCAAGGGTATTCACAAATGCTGCGTCACCAGTCGGCGCAGCACAAAAACAATGCAAGCATGCAGTTGAAATGATGAAACTCAGTGCTCATGCCCGCTCTTGTCTAGTAAGATGGCAACAGTGGTTACAACCAGAACATCTATTACAGCAATACTACATGACATTTAATAAGTGTAAGACTTCACCTTGGAGGGGGAGCATGGCTTTAGCTTTAATTTTATGAGGCGGAGGCGCCAAATAGTAATAATAAAAGTTATTCACGTTGTGATCTTCTTGTTGTCACTTGAATTGAAGTGTTTATTTGTTTCTGCGCCTGCAGACATCTACGGTTCAGACACACCACAGTGTCTCCATGAGATAAACCTTAGCGTGGCCTCCTTACAGGCAACTACAGAACGAGGGCTATAATTGCCCTGAGTCATCAGATTCCCATTAGGATAAATGTTTGTGGAGTGATTGGTGGTGATGCCAGAACCACTTTTTTAAATGGAGAAGATGAAGAGGAGAAGCGGGCGAGGCATCAGGCCCGTTCCAAGGCTCAACTCTGACTGTCAACAACGCTAGCGCCTGATTGGGCCCGCCAGAACGACACACGCCGCATGCCACGCTGCGGGGAGAAGCAGAGTATAATAGCAGCAACCTGATAGCATATTTGCCGTGCAGTAGGATCCAGACATCCCCCCTGTATGGCGAGCCGACAGCGGAATATGTTTAGTGGGTGCACGTAGCCTGAGGATTAACAGTGATTGTTTTGTTTAAACCGCCAATTACGCTGTGATGTTCTGCGTGTTTACGCGGCAACACTGGGAGCTACAGTTGTCACACCAGGAAAGGCTAGCAGAGCACACGCGCACACACACACGCACGCGCACGCACACGCACGCACGCACGCTGCATTTTGGGAGCGCTGCACCTCGCTTCCTTTGTGTTGGGCGAGCTCCGAAATGTGCGTTTCATTTGCAGCGCCCGACCTCACCATCACGTCATGATTTCGAAAACGAGTTCACTCCTCATTAAAACGCAGACAAATGATAGAGAGGCAGGGACAGAGAGGGAGCAGCTAAGGGATAAAGATAAATTGGTGCGAGGGGAATAAAGAGAGGGAGAGAAGCAGAAAGGAGGGGAATGAAAGAGTAGTTTGGGCTTGATGCGAGCCAAGTGACAGGCGCTGGGACATGAATGTGAAAACTTAATGGGACTGGCCTCTGAAGTGGGCCCCTGCCGTCAAATGGAGAGCCTGCGGACCCAGCTGCCGTGATGGATGAAGCGCTGTGCTCGCTGGGCCCTGACAGGTTCTGGGAAAGCGCTCTGGCCGTCTCCAGTTCTGATAAAGGGAAGAGGAGCTCCGGTGAGAGCTGGCGCTCCTCGTCTAGCTGTGAGGTGACACGGGAGCTGTATAATGTGCTGTACTTCGCCAGCCAGAGAGCCATTATCTACACCTCAGAGGCTTTGGGGGTTTCCCAGATGATTTCAAGATGATTTCCTTGATGATTTCAAGATTTTCAATATTTTGTATTTTATTTTGTAAATAAGTGGTTTAATAGTTTGTCAGCCGTAAGCTATTAATCATTTCTTTGTACGGGTACGGGTTGAAGAGGGAACCGCTCACGCCAGCAATTGTGGCGACTGCTTGTATATGAATTCCAAGGCTACTACCAGAAAGCCACACATGCCTGGCATTTGTTGGCACAGTGGATACTCCCCGCGCCCCACCCCCGCGTACCCCTCAGGTGTCACCCAGACGGCCTCCTCATGTTCTCTGTTGTGGTCCACCGACAGAGAGCCCCGGTGCTGTCGCGTGCTTCAGACTACCAGCGCAGTGGCCTGGGCCAGCGCCCACAGAGTCCTGTACAGGAGATGTCTTCAGTCTGCTTCCTAATTGGTACCATCTCCTCCCAGGGTGACATCACCGCAGTCAAGGGGGAGCTGATGGGGACCAGATGGGGAGGAGGCGGTGACGATGATCATCTCTTCTCCTTTCATCCATCTGCTTCTCTCCTCTCAGCTTATCTGCCTGGCTGTTGGTGGGGTAGGGGGGGGAGGGGGGGCTATCAAAGACTCCTTTATTGCTGTTTGTCTCCAATTCAATTGCCGTAGTCTAAATCAATGTGCTTTCACTGCACTTCACCTCTCCCATCCCTCACAGTGGCCCTGATTGATTGTACGGGATCAGTTATCCTTTCACTGAATGGATTGACTTGGGCTACAGCCTTGTGTTCTGGTTCCACTGATGTGGCTTTCTCCCCTTCCCCCAGCCCTTGTGCTTATAATTAATGCCCCCCTCACCCCACACAGACCCCCCCCCCCGACCACCACACACACACACACACATTTTCCCAATAACAGAGTAGTCTGATCAGAATGTGTTTCTATCACAAGACAGGTCAAATCTATTCTGCTCCTACACTTGCTCACATACAAATACACACACACACACATTGATCCTCTGTGCTGGTTTTCATTTCAGATTCCTGTTAGGATCAATCCAGCCAATTGATTTCTCTATCTCCTCTGATTAGGTGATTGAGCAGAATACAGCAGTGGTCCGATGGGCCTGATCCTGGAGACTCGCCCCATAGGAAAAGAAGGAAAACAAAACAGAGGGGAAAAAACACTGAACCAGGGCCAGAATTAGTGATACAGTTTCCACAGAAATCCGGTGGATTAAGGCGTGGAGTCACCAATGCTTCTGTGCCTCGCTGCCTTAAATGAGTGGATTTGTGGTGTACACAAAGCAGTTAAAGATGTTCTGCTCAATGACTTCAGACCTGGGGGATAAAGTGCAGACACAAAGCCTGTCTGTGTCCATGACACAATTCACATGCAATGACCTGGAACTGCTTCTAAACATAGGGCCCAGACCACAGAAGTAGATCCAGTCGTAAGGAACGGAGGAAAACCGTCCAGGCATTTTTCTGCTGTCTGGGTCAACAGTGACACACCTCTACGGCAGCTCTTCCTGGCCGTTCTCTCTCTCTCTCTCTCTCTCTCTCTCTCTCTCTCTCTCTCTCTCTCTCTCTCCTTTCTTCACAACAGTGACACAGAGAGACAGATAAAGCACAGGCCTATATGTCAAAGCAAAACCAGACTGCCTTTGTTCATGACGCGTCGCTGTCTTGTCTATAATCCCTGCCCTGCCCGGGTCCTCACACTTTCCCACTCTCTCTCTTTCTCTTCTGAAAGATAGAACGGCCATTGAAGAGGTAGCCCACCCTAGGGGTTGAAAGCTTGTATCCCGGCCAGGCCTGAAAGATGTTTTCACTCCAAACATTGTCAGTGTGCCCAAACGTGTCGGAGGAAGTTATTTGTAACAAGCGGGATAGGGAACTATCCTTTAGATCTGTCGTCAGGCCCTGGAGGGGGAAGCTCGTGGCTCGCTGGCCGCACACCTCCACCGGCCAATCAGATGGTGGGAAAGAAAAAACAAACAGGAGGCATGACTGTTGAATGGACTGCTCATAGGCCTACTACCTGTTCCATTATGGTGTTAGAGGGTGAGACTTTGTTGATGACAGCAATGTGTCTTTTTGAAACCTTTTCTTTTTTCATGCTAGTTTGTTTTGTATAGTTTTTCTTAAACTGAATTTCTTACACGTGATCTCTTTTCAGTCCTGAATCCTGGCCTTATATTCACTATCTGTGAATCAGCAATACTTTGTCTTGCAGACAGACAAATGTTTTCAATGTGTATAGTTTGCGAAAAAGTAATATCAACAGAGTGACTCACTGTTGCTCACTCACAGGGTGTAAAAAACAAACTTTAAAAGATCACTGACGTGAGTCGACAATGGGAGAGGCCGTAAATCAAAAAGGGGGATGGTTGTTGTGACATGCATGGCAGGTTGGGAGGCTAGCTTGGAGAAGTATCAAAATGAATCAGCCTCTTTGTAACTGTTCTGACCTCTCCTCCTACTTCAACTGAAGTATTGATAGACAAACATATTGTTGACCGATGTTGACTAATAAAAATAACTGCAATGTCTTGGCTTTGGGAGGGAAGAAAACACAGCATTCAGGGTCATCATTAACTCTGTATGAGCACAAACATGCAACAATGCACACGCACACACACACACACACAGTCACTGTATGCACGCACGCCAGCAGACACCCACACGCACTTGGATGCATAAAAACACCCACGCACATCGAGAAGAAATGCATGGCAAGCTGTGCCCAATCAACTGTAGTAACCATTATTCAACATATGTGGCTAATTTGTCCCCAGCAATTTTCATCATGGTTGGGTGATGGTCTAGAGACAGAGGCAGAACAAAGCCTTGCTGGTCACACGACAAGCCCCGACCCAACTAGTGCAGCCACAAACAGGATAAATGTCACCACTTAGAGCAGCCTTCGCTCCTGCTTCCATCAACGCTCACAATCACAATGCAACATTGCATTAGCTATAGGCTAACTATTGTGCTCATACCAGCTAATACACCCTGGCTAACATAGTTGATGGTGTTAATATGTAGGGATTATCTTGGTAACAAATAGGATGTGTCTCACGTTGCATTTGACAGTGTGATGATTCAGACAAATTAGCCTCATTAAATGTCATGGAGCCTGTGGCGGGGTACGTTTGTGGAGAGTTTCTTTAACAGACATTTGTCAGAGCAACAAGATAGACAGAGCTAGATGCACATAGAAACAGACGCACACACATACACACAGAGGGCTTGTGGGTAAAAGTGGCTGCATGGGTGTTAGAGGGGCGCCACTGTGGTTGGACTGGGCTGTCTGGGAGCATAAAGTGGCCTTCTCACGGTTCCCCACACGCCTGGGTGGTCCGGTTCTGGTGTGTGTGTGTGTGTGTGTGTGGATGCAGTGCGGACACAGACAAGGTAACGTGTGTGTGTGTGTGTGTGTGTGTGTGGTACAGTAGGGTAGAAGGATGAACAAGGCAGTGCCCACACATGGAGTGCCACAAGCCCAACTGACCATCCTCATAAACACACACCCGCGCACACACACACACACGCACACACACACAAGCCCCCCATCTTTCTGGAATAAATATTTTGACAGAGATGGAAAGACGGGTCTCTCTCTCTCCTTCTCCCTCGCCCTGTCTCTCTCTCTGTATTCCCCCCCCCCTTCCCCCTCATATCTGTCTCCCCCCCATCTCTGTCCTTCCCCCCCTTCCCCCCCTTCCCCTCTCTCTCTCTCTCTCTCAAAGGTGGCACACTGAGGACGTCCGCAGTGTGCCTAACAAACAAGACCTGAGGAAACTCCAGCCTCTTTTAGAGTCAATCGGCCCCCCCGCCGCCAGCCCCCCCCAGACCCCACCCCCTGGCGACTGTGGTGGCGAGCACTAACAGTAGACCATCTGACGGCGGAGCACAGAGGACAGCAGATTCTTTTGGGTTTCTAAGTTGTGGCCAAAGAGGAAAAAAATAAACATTCTCTCCATCCAATGAGATTTCAACAGGCAGATATACTGCCTGTCGCCCTTCCAGTTATATTGAAAAAACGTGTCATTCTCTCCCTTCTCCCTCCATAAGTGCCAGGCTATTTTGGTTTCCCAAAATATTTTCGGAGGCCTGAAGAGCAGCTTTTGTATATCTGTCGTCCTCTCCGTTTTAAAGTGAGTGTGTCTGCTGAAAAGAACCATTCACTGGCCAAAATCAAAGTGTTTTGGCCATGTGAAATGGCCCTCTATTGAGAAAGCAAGGCGACCTCAGTCCAAACAGCAAAATACCAATCCTTTAGCCCTGATATATTTCGTATTTCCAGCAATATGTACAGTACAGTACAATATTTGTGGTAACTTAAATAACTTATTGTAGTCATCTTCTGAAGGGCTAAATTGTCTGGTACAGTTTTCTCAATGTATACACTTGAACATGTTTATTTACAGTCTGAACCTCCTTACAATGTTGTAACAGTCAACATTGGTTTGGATGTTATTTCACACAAATTTCTAGAATATCAAAAAGTCTGTATATTTTCTTGATTAAAGCTTCAGGATGTCTGTATGTTTATGATTCCCCCTCATTTGTATTGGACATCTTGGAGACACGCTGTTGGCTGTCATTCCTCTGCCTCTCCCAAGCAGGCATGGTTAAAGGCGCACCATTCATTATTGATCAGGCTAATTCCAAGAGCCATTATTGAGTAATAAACAGTCGAATATAGACAGCCAGCGCATTAGCAAAGCTGAGCACCCGTAGGAGTGCCAGTCAGATAGTGGAGGCATACAAGTCACCCTGCGTGTCAACGTGACAAGAGACATTGGCCTCTTTAACTGGTCCTAAGGACATATATGTATCTTCTATTGGCACAGCTAGTTCAGATAACACAGTCCCTTGTTGTTGTAGCCAGGGTTACCAAAACCTTATTTTGGTGTGAAATTCACAGAGCACTTCCCCTCTACTTCCCCCTTACAGCTCTCCTATAGGCTCACACAGTTCCAGCCACTCGCCCACACTTTCATGCACAGTGTTTCAAACATAAACAGGAATGTGAGGAATGTAAATGTGAGGTTAGGAATGTACCTTTAAAATGCCTCATCATTTAATGAATGTTTACTACACATTGTTTCTTTAGCTCGCTGTCAAACTGATATGTGCTTTAATAATGTTTATTATATGATTTATTACGCTAAGGCAATGACATTTATATCAGAATTCCATCAGTGGTTTTGAGCGTTTATTGTCATTATAATTATGAGTGTCCATTTATTGACTAAACTACAGATGCATGCACCACCCCGACACATCACTTTTGGGGGTAGACAGAATGTCTTATACAGGCTGAGGGAACAGTGTGGGTAACCTACCCTGCACCACACACACACACACACACACACACACACACACACACACAGACAGCTTGAGCGTCTTCAGGTCCGCACCAATGTACTTAGTTGTGGTTGAAGAAGCACTTACACCCACTCAGCACTCTGCCATTTCGTGCCCAAGATGATACCGTTCTGGTTGAGGAAATCTTCTTTTATGAACTTCCTGCGATCATCCATCAGCCCGCTAAAAAGAAATGGGTGGGAATGGTGGCTAGAGTCTCTAACCTCAAATAGAGCCTAATGCAAGAGGCCTGGCCATGCCAGCCTCACGGCCACCATTGCATAAGAGGTGAGGTGCCATCAATTATTAATCCTCCATTGGGTTTAATATTTAATGGTGGCGACATGTAATTTACACTTACACTCGAGAAATCACGGGGTCCAGACCAAAATAAACAAATGTATTTGTGCCAAAGAGTGGAAGGGGCGTTATCTGAAACCTATCCGGCAGGCTCTGATTTCACCAATATTCTGCAATGCAAGGCAGCAACTGTAAGCTTAATTTGATTCATATTGGAAAACTTTGGAACCAGCGGATTTTAATGCACCATTTATCAATGTAAATTCAATCAATAAATGTTTCTGAAAGGAAAAAAAACTGTTCCATTTACTAAAGGGTACATTCATGAAGTATATTTTCTATGAACGTAACAATATCACTCTTTTTCCATATTCAATATAGTGCTATAAATATAACATCTGGAGGAGTGAAGACATCATTTTAATATGTTATAAGTAAAGTATTCCTTTTATTGCACGAAGCAATGTGTATCTGGAGTAAAACGAATCCGACATAAACCAGTAGCCTGTTTTCTCTTTCTCTCCCCCCACCCCCTTCTCACTCTCTCTCTCTTTCTCCCTCATTCTTTACTCCAACATCTAACATCCTCTTTACTCCACTTAGGGGTTGTGTAACACCAACTGTAAACCCCCACTCCCCAAGTCTTCTTTTCTCTGCAAGGGGTTATTTTGCTGAATCATCACTGTGGGTTCATGAGCTGTTGCTGTTTATCTGGACCCCAGAAAAACAGCCGTGTGTATCAATCATAAAGCAGTGTGTGTTCCCTTAGTACATCACCTCCAGGCAGCATCTGGGTGACAAGACAAGGCTAGGTTGGGACACACTGACTGGGAGCTAATCAGATATGGTTACACATTATTGGGGGAGCAGATAAAAAGAAAATATGGTGCAGATGAAGGTGTGTTACACCATGAGAATAGCAAAGTGAACTTTGACCTGCGTAACACCTCTTAATTTGTCCTGAGGAAGTTAACAAGGCCAACTGTGGAGAGGCCTCTATTACCCATGTAAATGAAAAGCCTCACTGACAGACACAGGAAGGTGTGTGTGTGTGAGAGATAGAGATAAGGAGAATGCCTACCCATTAACATGTTCTAAATAATTATTCTCAAAAACAAATATATACTGTATATTAATGAGTTGTATTTGCAAAATGCATTGACTTAATTTTAAATGGAAAATATGTATAAATAGGTAGACATTTACTAAGAAAGGAAAATGTGACTTTCAGCTTTAACATTACACTTTTTCTTGAGCGTTACCTCTTGTGCACTCAAGAGGGTAAAACCACACCATATGCTTCCAGGGCAACATTACCAGTGATAAACATTCCAGACTGTGGTAAAGAACTTTTTTTTTTCGTGTGTGGCAAAAGCTGCTGTGTGTGCCTTTATCAACTAGGAGCTCTTTGCTATAGCCTGTACAGCTACACCAACACTAGAGGGTGCTGTTGTGTCTACATATAGACAAAGTCCTCTTTGTCTTTGCCTGTTGAGAGGCTCTACAATGAGAAAGAGGACCACAAGGCCAAAGTGAAAGTACATTTAAATGTTTTCATATTAAATTTACATGTCTGGATTAATATACAATAAATGTAGTAAAATGTCACGGGCCCCTGCATACAACAGCATCATTAGCAACCTTAGTACAACTCTATATTCATACTAACAACTATTCAACTCCATTACTCTGTATTTCTAGGTCACATTTTATTTCTGGGTTTGTTTTTCATTCCGTGTCAACGGATTAGAAAAGTTAAATTCAAATGTTTTTGACTGACAAAAGCTAAGGAACCAAATCATTAAAATGCATTTACCATTTCTACTCTTAGGCTACTATGTATTTTTATTTACATAATATTCCATTATCTACTATGATTCCAGCAACAAAACAAAATGTGTAGATTCCCCCCTTTACATGATTTATTTGTTGACATTAGTCTGTATGTGGTGTAAGGAGGAACAACGTAAATCAGTAATTTGCCACGATGAGCACAGTGTTAGCATAAAGCCATGCAAAAGGTGCAGAGTGTATCTGTGGTGAAATACTTTGCTCACCAAAGTGGAAAACAACAACACACACATGCCACACAGCATGAAGCCTATTCCACCGCAAAGCATGCAGCCATGTTTTTCTATATATATTTTCATCCCTCCTTCTCAGGCAAACGGCAGGAGGGTTGTCTGTACTGGAATGCTACCGGGTTCAAGCGGCTTAAAATGAAATAGTTTGGCCTCAACACCTCCGCCCCCGCTAGCCACAATGTCACAAACACTTACATCCTTGACGGAGGAAAAAAAACAGCGTGTAACGATGGTTGGCAGCGATAAAGTGAAAAAACAAGGCAGCTGCAAAACCAAAGGGAAGCTGCTGATTCAGGGGTTAACGGGCTAGCGTGGCGTCCTCAACAACGTGTGTTCAGAACAACGCCTAACTAAACACTGCTGCTAGTGCTCCTACTGTTGCTAGATTGTCTTCTATGACACACAGTGGGTAGTATAGGTTCGTGGTTGATGTTACTGTACATTATATTGTAGCCTACCGTATACTGTAGCAGAGGTCATCAGGCTGTGTCAAAGTGGGGGATGGGGGTTTGGAGAAAGCCTTGACAGCCACTGCACTAGAGCACATTGGGGAAGCCACAGTAAGGATTGTTAAGGAGAAAGAGAAGCAAGGGAGTGAGAGATGACAACATGGATTAGCATTATAAATCAAACACTACAATGAAGGAAATCAGCAGCAGAATGGAATAGAAGAGAGGAGAAATGGCGGGAGGCGACAGAGTACGGCAGATGACGGATGGCCATGACACGGTGGAGAGGATACGACGGTGAGACTTCTTAACCGCATGGGTGTGGTGGTGGGGGGCGGGGCTGGAGCCGACGCCTGCAGAAGCCCTGGCTTTATTGGAGGTGGGCAGACGTTCAAGTTTGTTTTTTTTTCTCGTTTGACGCTCCACCCCGCAAGCCGCTTTTATGGGCCTGTTTACTAGCCGGGGCTTCCAGAGATCTTTATCCAGTGCGCCTTTGATTTGCCAGAGCTTCATCCCACATCCCATATGCAGCGGCGGAGACACAGGCCTTTCAAGACGCACAAATAGAAATCTGGCAGTCATTTCACAGTCAGAAACTTTTTTCTGTCTGTTTCCCCCCTCTTCGAGCCTCCATTTTATTCATTTACCCCCCCTCCACCTCTACACCCACCCTTCTTATCCTCAGATATAATTATAGAGGCTCTCTGCAGATGTTCCTCCTCTTGCAGATCCAGGAGGACGGCACAGAATGCTGGACCAACAGAGAGAGACAGATAACCCCTAATGTGAACCATGGCTGTTCTTATTGTTAAAATTATACTGCCTCCTGATAAGATACACAGAAATATATTGGCTCTTCTGGAAGTGTCTCCTGCACTCTCTGATACATGGGCGCCCGTGCACATATGACGTGCACATATGCACGGATATGACAGGAGCTATACCGCGTTATTGTTAATTGCATTTATTTCCTATGACAACTGGTGCAGTCCAAAGGCTTCAGTAAATGCAGAGCAGCTGGGGAAGTGCAGGCGGAGGCTTCTACTATACACTGCAGTTGGCCGCACACACACCCACACTCACATGCACAGTATGTGTGTGCACGTAAACCCAAAGACACACATGCGTTCTTGATTGGCCTGTAGTAAACACACTTACAGTACATGTGTTTGTAAATGTCTGTGTATAGCTTGTGTGTGCGTGTGTGTGTGTGAATATTTACTGTAAAACTTTCCCAAACCAAGCAGCTGTCAACATTGGAAGACTTTATTCCCTGCATCCGTTTAACACCGCCTCCACTTGACCAGACCAGTGAAACAAAAACGTTCATCTCCGTCCTGAGAAAAACATCAAACACGAAAAGTATAGGGCCGAAATTCTCCGGGACGCGCGCCAAACAAACCGATACGCACGCACTAACTGTATATAGCGCCACTCCAAGGATGACCCGCGGACAGCATGTAATTATGTTGCGTTGACACGAGAACACACTAGACATAACATTTATCCATTGTTAAAGCCGGCCTCTGTGGAGAGTCAGGCGGGCGGTCGGGTCAAGCGCAGCTCCTCCCATGTGAGAGAAACCAGACCTGACCAGCTGTGGCCGGAACACCAGATCACCATTGCCCACAACCACCCTGGTCACATGACCGGGGTTAACAGGAAGCAGCAGTACATTAGGGATAATAACCACTTGTTTGACCGGGTAAGGACACCAGTGTGAGATTCCCTGCTCCCCTATTCCCAACTCTTATTGCGTTTGCCATTCATCATGGCGGTCCTCAAGCAGCTGCAACTTCCTGCCGGGATATCCTCAGGTGTGCCTACTCAGCGAGTCAACGTCAGACGCCCGTCTGGACAGTTTTAAAGCTGAGCCATCTTAGATGGGTTTTGCGGCCCCAGTTATAAGGTGAGAGGAACTCAGCTGGGAGGGAATCTGGGCAACGACACCTCTCTCTGGATCTCTGCTGGAACTGCCACAGTTTGGCTGACGGAGGTGAGCTGGATGAAGCTAAAAGGGGTTGGGTAGGGGGGCAGACAGAGGCAGAAAGCTTCGACTGGGAGAGAAAGGGTCAGCGAGTCTATATAACGGTTTCCAGAAGCGGGGCACGTGGGGGGCTGAGACTGACGGGAGAAAGGGAGGGAGAAGTGTGACTTAAACACAGAGACCCCGGCTTGTAATCCTCCCGCGGTTTCCTTCCTCAGCTCCTAGGCCACCCCTGAAAAAACTCATGCAGTCTCTGAGTATCCCCCCCCTCTCTCTCCCTCTCTCTCCCTCTCTCTCCCTCTCTCTCCCTCTGTTTCTCTCCTCTTTCCATCCCTTTCATTCAGTTTCTGCTGTGTATATACTGTATGTAAAGCTGGTGCTTCTTGGGGTCTGGCTCCGCTGGATGGGAGGAGATGTGGCTTTCTCCAGCTGCAGTGAAGGCCTGCGCATGAAGCCACGCTTAATCTACGTGGTTGAGGCTGCGATGCTCTCGCTAAGCCCACCCCCCCTCCCCCCACCAACACCCATTCAGCCTCTCCTCTCCAGCCCACACGCTAGTCTGTCCTCTATCACCTCTCACTCCGTTGTTTTCTTTTTTGTAAGCGGATGATTGTCTCCGCCTCTCCAGCTCACCATCTCTGTTTGATTTACAGCACTCATCAAGCATAAATATACCTGTACCTTGAGAGGGAACAAACACAACTACAAACGTATTCTTTAAAGTATACTGTAGTAACGTATACTATAAAGATGTAGCATATTAGCAAAGGAAAAGTCTAGCACAAGGTGGAGCTCTGTTGTTTGCTGACACATCGCCGCGTCCACAGGACAAGTCATATTTACATGTGCCGCACCACACAGGCCACGCTGATCAAAACATTACACATGATGTGGTAGGGTGGGCTACGGGCTCTGGCTGGGATCCAGTGAGGTTTTTCTCTGGGGTCTGGCCCTGGCTTCCCTCTGTACATTAGCCAGGATATTAAAGGAAATGCAGGCCGCCACAGGCTCCACTGCTGCGGTTTGCCATCAGCCGGAGTAAATCTGTGTGTTCCAGTGGCACTGGTTCTACCCAGTTTTGGCTGGGGATATGTTTCTATGTGTGTGTGTGTGTGTGTGTGTGTGTGTGTCTGTGAGTGCGTGTTTGCATGTGTGTTATGTGGGTAGAGAGGGGGAGTTGGTAGGACAACTGTATGACCACGGTATTCCATTCTGTGTGGCCCGTCAACAGCCGGTCGCTATAGTAATGGCTACTCATTACACATAATAGTCAGAGTAGAGACAAAGACACACACCCTCTCTCTCTCTCTCTCTCTCTCTCTCTCACTCTCTCTCTCTCTTTCTCTCTCTCTAACACACACACACACACACACACACACACACATATATACGCACACCTCTGCACATGGAGAAGCCACACACACGCCACGTGGGCATTTGTGTGTTCACGGACCATTAGCATAGCTATACCGTGTGAGCTAATCGGTTGTGGCAGTGCCTGTACTGGGGGCCTGGCTGGGTGAGACAGGTAACATTCAATTAAAGCCCTAGCAGGTCATGCTAGGAAAGACAGACAGCGTCCCTTTACTAAGCAAACACACGGCACACTCACTGGAGCAGAGGGAGAACTTTCCCTCCATTATTGTGCTGCTTTCTCTCAATGGATGCCACCCACTGTGTGAGAAATGTGTGTGTGCTTTCTGTATGTATAAACATGTAATGGACATAGGGTATTAGACATGTAACTCTGGATGTCTGTTTATGTGTGTGTGTGTGTGTGTGTGTGGGGGGGGTATAGATTGAGAGAGCATATGTGTTCAGAGTAACATTGTAGCTACATGTGTGGACTTTATGGAGAACACTGGGGTTTCTTAATATAGTTAAGCTGTGAAAAGTCACAGAGGAAGGAAGGGGAAACACATTTCCCCTTCCTTCCTCTCCTCGGAGCCATTTGTCAGAGCAGAACAGGGGCAGCTTGCGTGTCATAAGCCTCTTTGGAGCCACAAACAAATCAAACAGGGCTCTCCATCAAACGAAGCCCACACTCAACTGGCGGTTACATAAAGGTTTACTCACTTGCTGTGTAAGAGCTGGCTTCAAGGCTTCTGACTGAACACATCCATATACGCACCAGTGCACGGGAAGAAAAACGACTTGGCGTCATAGTGAGGGGATGAGTGTCAAACTTTCTCTGCTTCTCCATATGTCACAGTACTCAGAGGCCTTATGAAGCAGGCTCATTTCCACACAGCGGGTCGAACAACCTATCGGGGTGGCTGCAGCATGTACCGCATGCACCGCAGTCCATCGTAGCTTATAGATACGTCCCCTGTTGTACGTACACCTATACATTACTGTGCCCTATGGACTGCTTGAAATACATTTGCAAGGTCTACGTCAATTACTGTGAAATAGCTGACGTAAAAAAAACATCAGACATGTATATTTGAAGGACAAATACAAATATGTGTTTTTTTCTTCATAAACTTAGTAGTCTACTATTGTAAAATTGAAGTTACTGCAACTGGGTGGTCAGTTGGAAGTAATACATGGAAGCACCAAGGTGAAAGGATTGACTCATCGTGCATATGAAATTGTAACCAATCATCTATGATACCCTCCCACTCACAGTCAGATAGCCAATCAAGTCCGTGCATGTTGAAAGTGCAACACCAACTGAAATGCAATGTATGTCCACAACGTTTGCATTTTATGACCCCTTACCATATGGACTCCAATTCCAAATAGTACAATTGATCGGTCTACAGATCCAATGAGGGCCGTGGCCTGATTGTACAGTATAGACAGCAATGTTGGTCCTTTAGAAGAGAAGGTACAACCAATCAATATCATCACCCTGTGGTCCTGACCTCTTGGTAACCCCGACCAAACCGCCCCCTTGCAGCCCTGCTAACAGGCATAGCCTTTGTTGTAGCATGACCCCCGGTCTACAGCATGGTCCAGGACTGACCGCACACACAAGGGCCACCCGGATGGACCATTCACAATCTGGGAGGGGCATGCTCTCCACAAAGGCCCAGGTCAGCTGAAAATGGACAAACAGACGGAGCATGGGGTGGAACCTTCTGCTCTGTGGTTTGGATACAGCTGGGAGAGTCACTTTGGAAACTTGACCTTCACCTCTGCACCTGACCATGGTAAGACCAGGTCTGTAGGATGAGGAGGGGGGGAGCTGTCATCTCTCCCATGGCCCCTGAGACCTTATTGGTAATGGCATTGATTACCACTTCAGGACACGTATGTGTGACGTGTGTGTGTGTGTGTGTGTGTGTGTGTGTGTGTGTGCATGTGCGTGTGTGTGTGTGTGTGTGTGTGTGTGCGTGTGTGTGTTTGTGTGTGTGTGTGTGTGTGCATGTGTGTGTGTGTGTGCGTGTGAGGGGACTGCTACAGTAGGTGCAAGCGTGCACACACACACACAAGCGCAGATGCACACACACACACACACACGCGCACACGCACACACACACAAGCGCAGATGCACATGCACACAACGCGCACGCACGCACACACGCACACACACGCGCACACTTAGGCAAAGCCTCTCTCCTACATGAGCAGCCAGGCTAGAAAGCAGCTCCCGGCCTTCACACTCAGCCTCATGGCAGCGTTTGACAGTGTGGCACGTCTCCACATCACACGACGCGGTGATGTTCACCACGTGACTACGGCACTCGCCGCAGTGTCACGGTTCCTGCTACCGTGGCGATGACAGGTTGCCAAGAGTGCTAGTCTCAGCCTCTTTTGCCCATTAGCACCATTAACCCTCCCGCTGTGCTTGGGTTTCAAACGCACCACCAGTAGAGGGCGCCAACTGCAGAAAGCCATATGCTGTGGTTGGCGCCCTCTACTGGCACAAAAAAATAATGGTGCTCTGGGTCATGTTGACCCACTGGACAGCGGGAAAGTTAAGCAACTCGTGCTGAACGTCTGATGACACCAAGAAGTTCGACAACACTAATCAGGAAGTGGGATAGTAGATTTTCATTGGCTGTTAGCATTGTCACTAATAAGTCTGTAAAGTCTATACATACTGGCAGGACACTAGTACAGTGGTTTATATGCTGTATTCATTTCAGTCTTCCCATTTATTTTAAGCAGCAACCGTAGCCAACTTATCTCATATTTACAAGACCTGCAAACAGTACTATGTATCCCATCTCTGGACCTCAAACATATCCAAAACAAACAAAATAAAAATAAAATTAAGTCTTAAAAGACAGAACAATTGTTTTTGACAACTTGTGTATGCTTATAGTTTCAGTTTGACTTTGCCGCGAGAATCAGTCTGGAGAGGCAAGCAATCCTTTCAATTCTGTCGTATATCTGACATGTGACCAAGTGACCAATCAGCATCGTACTGGTAGCTAAGGGCGTGGTTTAGGTGCGATT
>JAODUG010000015.1:4565322-4573748 GCA_027564795.1 Aphredoderus sayanus | reverse complement strand
GGGTTTTTGGCAGCAAGCCCCCCCCCCCCCCCCCCACCCCCGTAGTTGTTGCGAGTGTGTGGCCTTTGTCAGCTTGGCAGCTGAGCTGTGTGTGTGTGTGTGTGTGTGTGTGTAATCTGCATCACTCCCACATGCTTGCATGTTGTATGCGCGCGTGTCTCAGCACATGGAGGCAGCCTCCCGCCTGGTGCTATGTACTGTAGCAGGGAGCTGGGAGCAGGAGAGGGACTGCTGCTGCAGTAGCACACAGTCACTTGACTGATAAGGCCCATAAAGACCTCTGCCTCTGTTTTCTGTAGGCTTGATGGAGTAGGGCCATAATGGGCTTCTCACCACAGACATTCATTATCAGGCGAAGCTCGTGGCTGTGTGCTGTGAGAACATGAGCTCCATGTGACCAGGCCTTTACTGGAACAATACAATACAATAAAAGAAAAAGAAAAAAGAAAAGAAAAAGAAACAGTGAGCTTTTGCTCTGCTTTACTTTCCAGGAGGTACTTTTGGTCTGTGTGGTGAGGTGAGTGCACTTCCAATGGCGGCAGTAAACACGGGCCTTAATGAAGGAGCCATTTGTTGCCATGGTGATTTCTGACCAGTGTCTGTTACTTGCACCTAGTGAGCTCTACGAAACGGAACGGGAAATTACTAAGAAATTAGAGCTGTAAGACTTTGCAGTAACTTTTATTTTTAGAGGCAATGCTAGTAATTCATTTAAAGTGTGCTGCGCGTGTCACTGTAACAGCAGCTCGTCTCTCTGACGGGACATTAATCTGACGGGGTCCAATGGGACTCCAACGTTCCGGAGACAGCCACCAAATAGTGGCAGGAAAAAAGTCTCCCTGCCGATGAAGGTTTCAGTGTTAATTAGAGACAGACTCCAGCGAAGAACTACCAGCTCCTAATTGCTTGCAGAGTATATCTTAAAATCTCTGGAGCCTTACACACACATACACAGTCAGAAGCAGTCAGTCAGACACGCATTCATGTACACACACACACACACACACACACACACACACACTGATGTACATCCATCTGTGGCTCACATGAGAACAATCCGATGATATCCCCAGAGGAACCGCAGTGACAGGGGATGATGTTCCAGTGTTCTCCCAGCTCCTACAAACACCAAGGCGTTTATAGTTTCCTTTTGACAAGGCCTGCCCCCCCCCCCCTCCCTCTCCCCACACCCCCCACCCCACTTCTCTATAACCGCCAAATCTGCTGCTCTTTATCTCCTCACCGTTTACGCTCAGCAGTTACACACAGAGTGTGTGTGTATGTGGGCATGCATCTCTGGCTTTCCTTTTTTGTAGCTTGTGTTAATAGGTCTGTGTAGCCGCTGTTGGCCTCTCTAGCACCAGAATACAACCTGACTTGAGGTCAGGCTCTCATTATAAGTGCAGGCCCCTCTATGAGGGCTTGGTTGCCTTGATTTAGATGTCCATGCTTACTAGTGTAGGAAGAAATTAATATGCACTCGTTGGAAGTGTGTGTGTGTCGGGGGAAGGGAGGGGGGATTTCCAATAGTGTCATCACTATTGGAAACCATTAGAGAATATGCAATATCCCTTTATAATTCGTGCTGTTGGGAGACTGAAACGCAACTGCGAAAGAACAAAGCACAAGACTCATTAAATCCTCCAGTTCAATCTAAACGCATTTCAAACGGGGACTACCTCATGTAAGCAAAATACCCCGCGGTTAGTTTAACAACTTGCATTACACAGGCAAAGCAATTTGGTTAAGGTTCTTTTTTCATACTCAAATCAAACTGAAATAAAGAGGAACAGTCAGAGAAAATCAAGGGGGATTGTTAAATGTCTGTGGATTAAGTGTGGCTCTGATGTTAATGCAATGCTACATAACTCTTATGGAAATAATAATGCATTCCTTTTTTCAGAAGTCACAAATTATTACTATAATTGGCCTATTGGTTATTGTGTTTAAGAAATGACACAAAATGTTCCCAAGGTCTTCACCAAATTATCCAAATATTGTGTTTAAATATTTATTGAACATGAATTTGAATGTAAATATTCCTATAATTACTATAATTATGAAATAATTAATATTAAGATCAAACATAATATTTTAGATGCGTTAATATTTGTTTCTCAAGTTCTCATTTGGGATTGAACAGAAGACCTTTCAGTAATGGTTCAAGTATAAGATTGTGGTGGGTCTCATAGTTCTTAGTCTGATGCATTTTGTCTTACCTCAAACGACACAGAGGGAGAACACATGTTAACATGTGATGTGCAACATCTGATGCAGTTGAGCGTGAGAAACAAGAGGATGCCTTACCTCAGAAACCTCAGTCCCTAACATGAGAAACAGAAAGAGACACTCACACACGAAACACACACAAAGGCGCGCAAACACGTAAAAAATGAAGACATGCCATGTAAGACAAACACATAGTGCTGTACACTTAGTCACTGATGAGAGGACAATATGAGGAATATGAAGACAAGCTGTCAGTCAAACTGCACCTCACAGAATAAGAATATGGTACACTGGCTGTGAGTGTCAGATGCACTACTACTACACTGCTACTGTTACTGACCACAAATAGGATAATCTAATTTTTCAAAGAGCAGGTGCTCTCTCAAAATCTTCTTTACTTACCTTTATTCATACTGCTGTATATGTTTTTTGAGCGTGGCTAAAAAAGCGCTAGGCTTACTCCCTGTGAAACAGAATTATATAAACTTTATTGGGCTTTCAAATCTGACTTTCTGGCAGCTGTAGTGTTTGCATCAGGTGTGGTGCCTTGTTTATAGCGGCTCTGATTTGGCCTGTGCAGTGGCTCACATCCACCGCTGGGCCCTGTCACCGCATTTCCTTCCACTTGGAAGGGAACTTGTTCCCAGCACTTCTCTTTTATACAGGGGTTCGTTTTAGAGTATTGCGCTCCTGGGAGCCAGCTCCCATTGTGGCAGAGAAAAATGCCCCAGTTTATTAGGGTGGGAATGGTTTTATATGTTTGGCTTGGTGCACTGTATGAATGGACGAGAGTGTGTGCGTGTGTGAGAAATGCGCCTTCCCTCACCACTGTAGTAGCAAGGTTATTTTGGTGGATTCTAGGAGGTGGTCTGGTTTAGTTGACAGAACTTGTCTGAATGACACATGTACAGTACATGAAAACACACAAGAATGATTTCTTGAATAAAAGTTATGACATCATACATAATAGCACATAAGCAGGGAATAACAAAAAGAAACTGTACAGTAGCATAACATAAAATGTGTTTAAATTTGACAAAACACAATGCTGGCTGAAAATATTAATGGCGATGTCATGTGGTGGGGACTTTTTTTTCTCTTTGAAATTAATAATTGCGGATTGGAATCTATTCAAAGCCGTTCTGCAAAGCGTTAGGCCTAGGCGTCTTGACGCCACAACATGGAGGTTGGCCGAGCGAGCTGAATTCTGTAACCAGATATTAAGAGTTTCAATATTGTAAAGCAAAGGCAAATAATAAAAAACTCATGACAGCCACACAGCGGCAAAGTCCTGTCTCCAATTCAGCAGGGCATAATATCTATTTATAAAACTGAAGGCATATTGGATGGAAGTAGCGCTCTGGACCTGATTAGCGCTGTAAACTTTTGGAGGTACCCATTTACTTTTTGGTCCATCTCATAGTTTTCCATGTCTGTCAACACGACTTGATGGCTAACACTTTCAGAGGCTTGCTGCAGGTACACCGGGTAAAGGAGTGCATTGATTTTGTAGTCCAAACCTCCCTCCACCCTTATATTTTGGCTGTAACTGCCATATTCCATGTTCCATTGGTCAAGGTGAAGGTCATGCTAAGTGTTATAGTAAACACAATTTTATGGTGGTCGACCGGCAACCACAGCGACTGTGTTTTCTTGCGGCTAGTCTCCAATCTGATAACATAGCTTCATACGGTATAGGCCTCTTTGAGCGAATAAAGTCTAACCATGTGTTTTGAAAGGGAGAGCAGCTTCCATCAACAAACCTGTCTGGAGGGGCCACTGACAAATGCTCCAGAAACATACAAATGGTACTGTATGCTTCTGTAGTCCAATTGAAGTGCGATTTAACCCACACTGCAGAGAAAATGGGATCTGAGAGGGCCTGGCCCACTGGGCTTCTCAGCCCCTCTTAACACAGTTCATACAGAGTTATTGTACATGTTAAACTCTGTTGTCTTATTGTCTCTGACAGCAGTGAGGGAAGTGAACTCGGTGAATTATGCTGAATGCATTACTGCACCACCCTTAGATGAATCAGAAAGAGGAGCAAATGTGTATTACATTATAATTACAGTATGGTATTACGTAACAGTTGGTATGGAAACACAAATGTCAGAGTTTGTCAGAGTACAATGCAAGTGGAATATATAATGTCTAGACAAGCTATTTTAGCTGGGACCTGAACATTACTGTTCTGAGAAATCAGAACAGTAACAAACTGCATGTTGGCTGGAAAATATGCAAACTAAAAATACTTGGATAATTGGATAATGAAATGGAAATGATCACAATATATTTTTTGTTTTCATTTTTAAAAAGTAATACATACCGGATGTGGCGAAGATATTCCCATGAGTCATGCTTCATTAGTTTGTTTTATGAGTTCTGAATGTTTCTTTAAATCCTAATGCCAATATTTATTATATCCACAAAATGAATATTAGGTTCTTCAAGATCCCATCCTTGTTGGACAATTTAATTGGAAAAAACTATGCAAAACCATTGTTATAAAAACTGTTTTTAACAGTTATTACATGGTGAGGCTGGTATTAAATACAACAGTTTGTGTTAATTACTTTCTTTGGCCTATTTAGTTTTACTTTACCTTTTAGCACTTTCACATTATAAGTGTACAAATAGTTAAGAAGACATATTGTTAAGACCACTCCCAGTATCATTTAACAGATGTTTTCAACAACAACAACAACCCTATTGCAGCAATGAAGAACAAACAGAAACTGCATGTGACTAAGCAAAACAACAGTTTTTTGGTTTTTAACATTTCAGTGGCATTCTCACCCACAAAACACAAAATAGACATATATGTGTCTAGTCCACAACACATAAATATACATCATATTGATATTGGATATTTTGAAAAACAACAAATAACATTTACTTGAATGGAACACAGGCTTCAGTAAATCTATGGAAAATGCAATGCAGAAACTGTATTTTATCATGTGGGATGGTTTAAGCAAAGATCTAAGGCTCAGAGAAACTTAGTCCATCACCATCAAAGGATTAAAAGCAATGTTTATCACAGTCCTTTTCACTGGGTCTTCTTCATTTCATTATACGCAACTTTAATCATGCACAAACATCCCTAGTCCATCCCTCTTCCCATAAGCAATAAAGAAAAATGTTAATTACTGTAGAGGAAAAATGCAGATAATGACAGGATAAGAGAGTCTGCAGGCTCTGGGATGGCTTTTCATTCTCTATTTTCCAAATTTTTCCAGAAAACTTGTTTACATACAGTTAATTGTCTTTGGTGCAATAAACATGTTGCTGGGCTGCTTATACCCCCTCAAAAAAGTTTTTGAGGAAATTGATCTCCAAGAGAACCATTTAAAAAATGGGATTTGATTTTTCATTTGGCCTGTCCATTTGGGGCAGATATGAAAGTCGGCACAACTCAATTGCATCAGTAATGGTCCAACTAATTATGTTTTCACTCTCTATAATGTGCATATGGGGATAGAGAGATTTCGTTTTGTCAGCCGTGTTTACTGAAAGAAAAGTGTGTTTAATTCATTTTTTTTATGTTCTCATTGTGTCTTTCTGCCTAAACTCTGTTGATGGCCTCCATTAAAGCACACATGAATAAGGGTTTTCCATACATGCCAGATCTACACTAGGGTAACCTTTAGTTGGTCTGCCCTTTTATTGCAGCTGCTCACTTCTGTGTGCCTGTGTAGAAAACACAGGGCCAGGGATTCCCCCTACAGCTGCGTAGCAGAAGTGGTCCCTCTGTCCCTTCCCATTCTGTCTGTCTGCAAGGTCACCCGTCTAGCCTGGCCTGCTGCAGATATCTTTCTCACAGACGTGGGCAGATGCAAACACACTGGACACACACACACACACACACACACACACACACACACACACAATGTACAGTACAGAGACAGAGAGAGAAACTAGCTGGCTGAGTATCTCCCTGTGCTGAGTCAGGGAGCAGCTGAGTGTGTCAACATGATGACCATGACGTTTTCTTCTCGCTAAATGTTGTCTGACCTCGCAGTAATAGCTGGTCTGGGCTAACATATGGTTTCCTGATGCTGCAGTCGACCAGAACCCACAGGGTGAACAGCTTCATACCAAACTTAAGTGGATGAATAATGGAGAATGCTTTATAATATTCGATGCTGATACTGCATGTGTATGAAGATAACACGTTTAACCAATGGCTGTATAATGTGCTTATATGTGTGTATTCCAAATAATCGGAATTTCACAAAGACATTTACATTTACAATTACATTACTATGACATCACCTTTGACCCACAGTAGTGATATCTTGTCCCTACTCTGCTCTGCCTTCGCCAACCTAGCACAAACACGTTTGCGTTTTAGCTCAGTGAAGGCTGCGAACGTGACTCTTTCCTCCTTTAATCAGTGTAATGACACCATGGGCAGACAGTGAGCCAGTCATTGGGTTGTGAGAGTTTGACCAGCCTAATCACCAGGCAGCCAGACTCCAGGCTACTGATTGGGTTTACAAATGCTCCTTGTCATCGCTGAGCCGTTAGCTCGTCGTTAGCCACGGCCGCCTTGACGTGGAGCAGCTATACGCTGGGCCTAAACACAGCAATCAGGGGATTAGTGTGCAGTTAGCGCAAAGCCTCAATGTACGCCTCAGGCTATGAGTCAAGGCAAAGAGAGCCCTGCCATGCAAACCTAGCTTCCACGTGGCTACGGTGAAAACTGTATATGGGCAACGCCACTAGTGATTAGTGATGGGGATGATGAGAGGAAACATTTAGTTACCTCGGACACACAGGGGGTGGTTTCCCGGACTCAGATCAAGCCAAGTCCTTGACTTAAGAATTGAGGGAGCGTTTTAGCCTTGAATTAGGTTTTCTTAATCTAGATCTGGGAACGGGGCCCGCAGACTTCAGAGAGAGAAAGCTATATGCAACGCTTCGTCTCCCTGCAATGCACAGAGGCACAGTGAAAGGATTTATTTTCTTTTGACTTCATTTGAACTTGAACCTGAATTGGGTGATTGACAGTAATTGTTTATTACACAAAAGCACAGATTTGCTGCAGGTGAGAAAAATATGTATATGTCTAAGTGCCCCCCTAAGATGCTTGGCTTGCAGGCTGATAGTTGCCACACCCTTGTTTCCTTACTACAGAAACCCCTAAGGGGCAAACAGTGCAATTTCTAAGAAGCATCTCATGACTGTAGTATAGTGGCATGGACAATGATCAGGAAGTCACTGCTGGGTCACTGTTCAACTGCTTGTATTCTGTGGTGAGTGAGATGGGGCTCAAAAGAGCGGACCCCTCCGATGAAGGAAATACATGTAAATTCAATATCTGGGGGAGGCTTTGAAGTGCCTTTAAACTTGAATGAGTGTGACAGAACCTGGGATGACCCCTTATTTTTAAACCCTTAACAGCAATGAAAGAAGTAAAAAGGCAATATTGAAATAGCTGAGGCTTTGTGTGCATAGAATAGATATAGATATATAGAGACATGGAAATATAGATATATAGAGACATGGAAAGGTATAGTATTCTTTTGTCCCAAAAAAGAAATGAAGGTGTCACAGCAACAACACAATGTATGTGTATATCTGTATGTGTGTCTAAGTATTTGTGTATATGCATTCTGCTGTATACATGGTACTGTCATTGGGCAGGGTGGTAATTTGTCTTAAGAATATGATTATACAGAAATATTTAGTACACCCATGTTTACCACAGTTGGCGTGGTGCCTACTGTAGAGTTGGCTTGCCATTTGCCGCTGAACATATACATACCATTCATTTCATACGTGACATACCTCACCGTGTCTCCTTACAAGTTCTAAAGAACAGCAACCTAGTCTCAAGAAAATAAAAACATGTGGCTTTTGTTGCTGGGAGGAATGAAAACCAGCATTCCATGCAGAACCACATCAAACAACACCCCCCACCCACCCACCCACCCCACCATGGGGCTAAATAAGGGCAAACTGTTCGACTGGCCTCTCCTGAGACGACTGCCACTAATTAAGCAGACATCGAAAGCTGACACTCTTTTCCATTCATGGCTCTCCATCTTCTTTTCTTTCCCCGCATCTTCTCCCCATTCTCCACACCATTTTCAAAATGTAGGGCGGCACTTTGGGTTCCAACAAAAGGGGACAGCCACACAGCGAGCACAAAGGGGTATTGTCTGAGTGAAAATGTGGTTTACAGGCTC
>JAODUG010000015.1:4557822-4560322 GCA_027564795.1 Aphredoderus sayanus | reverse complement strand
TCATGAACATTGTCCATAGGATAAAAACAATTTAACAAAATATTTTCAGCCAGATGCAAGATGCCATTGAAAATGGGATGGAGCTGATAATATTTGCACCTCAGAAATAGGCTATATTTACTTCTTTTTTTAACCAATTTGTGTTGACAAAATGGTACAGGGTGTGGGTCAAGGGGTTTCACATATCCTCCAGGAGTTTTTCAGATTCAACCCACTGGGATCATTAAAATCATTCAGGGGCACGATGGCTCTGTCCTCTATGTCTGTGCGGCTGAAACCGTAGAAACTGCTTGTTGAAATGTAGAGGTCTAAATGTGACAGGCGCCTGAAGCGCGCATTACCGCTGAGCAGAGGAGTTAGGGCGTGTGGTCACATATTAATAATGAACTAAAGCATAGGGGCGACTGAAATATTATCGGTATTGTCATTGTCCCAGTGAAGCTTTTCTCAAAGTAGCGACCACTTTTACTTTGAAGTTAATATCTTTAAATGTATGTATCGTAGAACAGATCACTATCAAATATTTCTAATTAGACTTTCTGCAGTGTTAGCCTGTAGTTGACTTTTGTTAAAGAGTAGACGCGTTCATGTGTGAAAGGCAAAATTCCTTGACATCCCAGTCAGTAGCCTATATCTACTATGTCTGGCGACATACTATAAAATGAACAAATCTTAAGTCACGTGAAATAAGGTTCGTACCATATAGGGTACAGAAATATACATACATTTAACCCATTCCCTAAGAATGGTCGCCTATTCTTCTATCTGATCTGATCCCATCTGCCCTTCACTATATCTAAGATGCATGCGGTTCTGAGTATAACTGACATAAATGTGATACGGCAAATTAGGGGTAAATATAAAGCCACTTCGATTGCTCCCCAGCTCCCTTAATTGCTCTAGTTATGCCTTGCAAAGAAATATCTTTTAAATGACTCCGTCTCTTTCTGTCGCTGTCTTTTTCTCTCTTGTCATCAAATGTGTCTTCTAAATACAATAGGCCCAAGTTATATATAAAAATGCTACGATAACTTAATGTTTTTAAATAATACTACTGCTAATAATATTAATAATAATTATATAAAATGCTATTTACCAACCTTCAGTGTAAACATCAAAACAAAACCCATTTATGTGTTGTTGTTTATTTCATGCATATAAACTATTAATAGAGAAATCCGTTGAAAGCTTATTGTAAAATAATTAGACAACCTTGATAATTGAGTGCACCGTTTATAAGAAATCAATTAAAAAACAATTATCCAATAATAGCTAGACCTACTACGTTAAGCTTTCAAAAACATAAGAAAAAAAATATTTTTTCATTTCTAAATGTTTTTAATATTTATAATGATGTAATTTGAGAGGACGTCTCGATCTAATCTATCTCAGGGGTTTTATTGTGCATTAATAAAACGAATAAAGCTTGATAAATGTGTGATATTTTACTCCTAACAAGAATACATTTGAAAATACAGAATATGTGATGTAGAAACTGTAAAAAGGCCTTCAATGAATATCAAAAAAATAATCTAAAAATCGTGATTCGTTTGAATGATTATGGAACACTCGAAATTAACTCATATGTCTGACTTGTACAAATAAGTTTCATTTGGTCTGCACATATGAAATGAATGCCTGACGCGCTCTGTGACGTTCATTGAAAAGACAAATGCGCCTACTAGTGCCTAAAAGCAGTATGACTCAACCCTTGTGTGTTGAGTGAATGTATGCGTGTTGTGTGAGTTGTGTGTGTGTGTGTGTGTGTGTGTGTGTGTGTGTGTGTGTGTGCGCACGCGTGCATGCCGTAGGTTACATATTATAGTAGGCCTCAGCAAAACCGATGGTGTACTCCATCATTAGCCTGCACCGCGAAAAATTCGCCACATTTGTTCATGTGTTGAAAGCTTTATTAGTTTGCTTTAATTTGTCAATTAATTAATTCCATTTAAATATACAGTTGAATCTGTATTAGACAAGCAATTTATCAAATACGTCTTGATTCGATACATTTGTCATAGAAAATGTGTTTATGAGATTAAAGTATGTGGGGAACCATACATTTTATTTTGCCATGTTATCATATTTGATAATATCATCAGATTGGAAATGTTTGCAAATTCTCGATATGCGAATGAGCAAAATATGTAACTCTAAACTAAAGATTTTTGTTATTTTGGATTAGGACCGGTATATCCATATTTAGAAACTGGCTAATTTTTTAAATTACTATTATATTGTGCATCATCACACCATCGATAACAATTTCAGTAGAGCAATTTCCTTTATGAATATTCACAATAAACACACAACCTATACAGGCCTAAATAATTTTTTAAAACTTTTATTTTATATATAAATCGCAAATAGAACATATTAACAAATTATTTGTCATGTTTAAGTTTTAACAGTGAGGTGGTTATTAGACAGACAGATAGATAGATAGATAGATAGATAGATAGATAGATAGATAGATAGATAGATAGATAGATAGATAGAT
>JAODUG010000015.1:4497267-4532556 GCA_027564795.1 Aphredoderus sayanus | reverse complement strand
TACATACTTCAAAACTGTAGCTACTTAATTACAGTACTCAAGTAAATATACAGTACACACTTGATCAAATTACAATCTGAAACTACACGTGGTTAATAGCGTACTAAACTAAGTTTCATCTGAAATATTCGTAAACAAAAAAAAACATTTGGACTTTCCTCAACATTAGATTATTTGCCTAAAAGGATATAATCTCAACACATAAAAAAGATGAGTGACACCAACTGGCAGCCCATGTCCTGTGACAGCACACACACCCACAAGTTACAGCAGATGGCAGTAGGCATCCCTCCTCCTGAGGCCTGCATGAAACACATCTTAGAGAGGCTCTCAGAGCAGAACAACATTCTACCTCAAGAGGAACAATGTTGTGTTTCACTCAACTGCATTGGTGACAATAGCTGTCCCACATCACACAGAGGAAACTCACCTGTCAAATATTTGACTAAGATTTTTAATTCCTGTTTGTCAGATGGAAATATTAGACAATGTGTACAGTGAAACTCAAGTCAGAACAGCTGGGCGTTACCTGGGAGAATACACTTCCATATAGGTTAGCAGTTAACACTGACAAGGCTTCAACAACGGTTTGCACCCTTAGCATTCACACACTGACATGCACTCACAGAACACTCTCTTTATTCCATTTTCCCCTGCCACCCCCTGTTTAGTTTTTCTGTCTGTCTCTGATGTGTCTGTTTCTTGCTTGTTTCCTTCCTCTGCGCCTTTGTATGATTTATCATGTGTTGCACAACAGCAGAACAAGCTGTTGGTGTTTATTCAAAGCACCCCTCTGTTGTGACAATGCCCCTTTTCTTTGCTGTGAAAAAAGGGAATTATGTACGTTAATCTGCTTCTTTTTGAGAGAGTGGTAGGAGGGCATATGGTGAGGGGGAGTTTTCATAACTTCAGTCTTGTGCACAGAGCTGTGGGATGATGAGCTGTCAGTGCTTGATGACTGTTATTAAGAGAAAATAAAATGTCTAGTTCATTGCTTTGCGAAAACATTTCCATAGCCAAGGATATCGCAAGAAACTTGAGCTCAGAATTTGAAGGGGATTGGGTGGGTGGGGGGCAGGTTAAAAGTTTTCAGGACGTGGCACTCTTTATTAAAATTAAATCCCCTGTTCCATATTCACAGCGTAAGCCTACAGTATACAGACCTGTGTAGGCATTTCTCTATAGTCACCAACCCACTGTTTATTCTGTTGACTCACAGGGACTACAGATATCTTCAACCAGAGGACCACCTTCCCCTCTCTGTCTCCGCTGGCTGACCCTCGCTTCTCGGACCCCCGGATGCACTACCCAGGCTTCACCTACTCGGCCAACTCCTCCAGCACCGGCATCGGGGGCCTCAGCATGTCGGCCTCGTCCCGCTACCACACCTACCTGCCGCCGCCCTACTCCAGCAACCAGAGCCAGAACTTCCAGTCCAACTCCTACCTGTACTACGGAACTGGTTCCGGATCCTACCAGTTCTCCATGGTGGCGCCGGGAAACACCGGGGGCGAGCGCTCCCCCACCCGCCTGCTGTCCTGCTCGGGGGCCACGGGTGCCGGAGGGGCCAACAGCCTGATGAACCCGGGCCTGAACAACCAGAGCGAAGGGGTGGAGGCAGACGGCAGCCACAGCAACTCTCCCACGGCCATGAGCGCCTCCGGGCGCATGGATGAGTCTGTGTGGAGGCCCTACTGACTGGCAGGCCGCTAGGCCAAGAGAGGGGGCGCAGGAGGGGAAGTGTGAGGGGAGAGAGAATGAACAAAAAGCTGAACGCTATCAAAAAATAGAAAAAGAAGAAAAAAAGAAAAAAATGCTGCATGTTTGTCTTTTAATTCTCTGGCGATTTTTTTTTTTAAGCTTTTCTTAATTTTACCAACTGTCGGCCAGATATGATTTGTCAATTCTGAGTGGACTCCTTCACTTCGCTAGGAAATGTGCTCTTACTCATAAAGCCAAAGATGTTGAGATGGTGTTTGCTGAAACTGTAAATAGACATGAGGCTGATAGCAGAGAAGCCAAAGTAATATATCAGGACTAATTTTCTGGAGACAACATATGCATCTTTACCAAAGACATAGCAAAAGATGGACAACTGGGTACGATCAGTCTGAACAGCTGATGGACTTGATCAAACCAGCACACGTTAGTAAAAGACAGCTCTCATGTGCCAGTTGAAATGTGCAGCCAAACTGTATACCTGCTGCACAAATGACTCGTAATTCACCCAGCCTTTCTTTTCGTTGGTATTTTCTAATATTTTGATAATGCTAATTATTCCAAGATTTACAGAATCACCAATTGCATTCAGGGCTGTTTCATGTTCTCACAGTACAACTTATGCATTATCTTAATATCTAATTTATTATGCAAAAGACACTCCAGTGTTGAGCGCTACAGTAAGCAATGGATTTTTCATGGTATCTCTGAGTGAGAATCTTGTTTTATTTGTCAGGACTTATATAAATATTTTTAAAAATGTTTTCTTATCTGCAGTGTGATTGTGTTACTGACTTTCTTTCAGTTCAGACATTTAACATTTTGAGGAATGTGAGATAAAAGCAGATATTTGTTTTTATTTGGTTTTATCACAGGAAGTTTTTTCCTGTTTTCTACCTTTTATTTTGGTTCTTACTAAAACTCATTCGAGCCTGAAAATTGTCCTCATGTAATATTTTTGAACTGGATGTCATGGTTTACTTTTTATATTTATTTGAGCCAAATTCTGAGGAACTGTACACATACTGTATACCCATCCTTAAGCATTTCTCTCTGCCTTTTCTTTTTTACAAATTGGAATTTGTGTAATATATTGCTAAATTATAAAAACAAAACGTTTAATGTTATTATTTTGTTTTCCAATGTAGCTTTGATGCACTAAAATCTTTATTCTTTAAAAAAAACAACATCAATTATGCCAATGAGATTGTGTATTTAGATCGACATTGTTTCAAGCCATTTTCCAAATGTATTTTTTAACTAAATGAGTAATTCTCGAATTGTTTGCACTATGTTTAGATATTAATTTCTCTTTCTTAGCTATGCAATTATTAACATACAAAGTATATTGGTTACAAAACAACATAAATATTCTTGCTCATATGCGCTCCAAACACAATTCACGCCTTGGAGGTTATTATTGGTTACTATTTACATTTACAAACACATCCACACAAACACACACACACATTCCTGGAGCACAGGTGTGAGTGTGCACATTCCCACTGTCCCAAGGGCCTTTCCCACGGACACACACACACACATGATCCCTCTCTCCCTGGAGGTAGAGTGAGTGCGTGGATGAAGGGATGCAGGGAGGAGGTGGGGCCAGGGTGGTATCTTTTTACCCACACCGAGGGCAATCACGCAAAAACCAGATCCTCGTTGTGCACAGGCTTCTTTGTTCTGCATAAGCAGTGACTCCTTTGAAGCCTTTATGGTCCTGATTTCTGTCTTTTCTGTTGTAATTTACAGATCATTAGTGCCAGGGGCTCATGGCTCTGCATGGGACTGATATGTCTGCACAGGCCATACTGAGCCACTTACATGGCGGTCTATGTCGGTGTCTGATGTCTACGAGGGGCATCTTTAGAGAGAAAAACGAATTAGTGTTAGTGTCCCTGAAAGATGAGCATTTAGTTGCTATACAAGCGAGACAAGCACACTGCAATGGGAGTCAATAGAGGTGGTGATTTGTAGCTCAGGAAAAAACGAAGTTGTGCAGTCAATGGTAGAGCCCACACACAAGATATTTCACCTTTTTGGACAATCGGCTACAATGAAATTCATTCCTATGTCCCCTTTGAGTTGGAGGGAATACTTTGCATGTTATCCAATTCATTTCCTCTGAAGCCCTACAGGGTTGAAGGCCTTCCTTTATTATGAGCAACAACCATGCAGCTAGAGAAACCATATGTGTATGTTTATTTATGTGGTTCCTTAAAGACAAAAACCAAAGACCTTTACTATTGCCTGTAATACTGTCAGGACAATGATGTCAGGAGGCATCTTGACTTGTCTTCTGTAATATTCTTTATGCAAAATGTTGTTTTACAACTCAATTTCAGAGACAGAGACACCACATTGTACAATTCTTTTTTATTGTATATTGGATTAAAGAGCACAAGGCTATTGATTTAATTTTCAACGTTTTAAAAGAATTTCCTTTTCACCTTGGTATTACATATTGTTAATTGATTTTGCTTTCTTTATTTTTCTTTATGCTCAAAGCATGTATGTCTGAAACTGATATGTTAATTTAAAAATCTCATCTATGTATGTAATATGCTTAAAGACTCCGTATTAAGTGCTTGTAAAGTGTGCGGATAATGTAGTTTTTAATCATTTTAATTAAAAAAGATATGACTCACTTTCCTTCACACTTATTTTTTTCATGAAACTTGATACTTGAATGAAACTATAAATCATTATTTGGAATAAAATGAATAGCAGAACATAGTTCTTTTCTGTAAAAAGCATAAAACCCACCTATTCTCTGGAGAAAAACATACACACATGCAAAGGTTAAACAAGTTAGCTTTAGTATTTATGGACACATTTTTCAACATTATTTGGTTCACTATAAAAACAATTCCACTGAATAATACCTTCTCTAATTTTGAAACTCAATACCTAAATGTCTGGATTGAGACTTTTATGGTCTACGAGAGGGAGGTGTTGAGAGTGGAATCGTTACACAAGAAGGCACACGCTATAATTCACCTCCAGAAAACCAAATATCACCTCAGTTGACATGTGGGTATGTGAAGAACTGGGCAAACGCACTCTAAGGTTCACAAGACCAACTTTCATTCCAGTTCGTCTCGACCCACCAAATTTTGTTCCTCCAGTGGCTTGTGCGTTTGAGCCCTACTATTACATAGCGTAGATGCCATCGTTCTCCATTTCATATCTCTGATATCACTGGTGGTTTGTTTCTTATAACCTTGTCTGATAATTATCCCCTTCTCCGCCATTAGTACGGCTCTCACTTGCAAATTACCCACACTTCTCAGGGTGTGCAAGCGCCTCAGCTGTCAACACGGCGGTACCCACGGCATAAATAAAGCTAGGCCCAGGAATCCAACACCGCCCTGGCAGCCTCTGTGTGAGTGCACGTCGGCAGGTTGTCACTTGTTAAAAACAATACAGGGAAAGTTTGGAATGTCAACCTTCTTTTTCTTTCTTTTTTTCTTCTTTTTCTTTTTTTACTGGCTGTGAGCTTGTTAATTTATGCCGCGCTGATGGCATCTATTTGGCCCATTTGATGCATAGCCGCAAGATTAAACACTTGAGAAGCTACCTTGTGGGGTGGTCTGATTTTAGATGACTCATGTGGTTAACCTGAAATACAATACCCACAAACCCTCACTCTTAAACTAATGCCACCTGTTGATATGCCTTTAAAAAGGCCTTTTTAGTTCTGTTGCTCTCTTTCGCTCTCCACCAAACCTTTCAATCTATTCTCTAGCCTATCCATACTCTCCCATTCTCTTTTTCTCCTTTCTTCTCTTCTATTCTCTCCTTTCATTTCTACTGTATGGGTAAAGCTTGTGTCTCTGTGTCAGACCTTCTATGGGGGCAGTTTTGGCAGAACAACAAAGCCTCAGGACGCACGCACGCGCACACACAGCCTTGGTACACACTGTATTCAATTAATCCAGTGCACACAAAGCCTTTCCACACACACACACACACACACACACACACACATTTACACGCACCCTAGCACAGTCAATCCCCTTGCTAACAGATCTCACAGTACCCTCACCCACAGTCTGAGCTGCGCTTCACGGCACGTGCATATGTGTGTGTGTGTGTGCGTGCGCGGGTGCATGACAGAGCTGCGCCGTCTTAAACATTCCCAACCGTTTCCTGTATAGGCCTCGTCGCGAAGGCGCTCCTCTCCGATCCCCCACAGCTCAGGAAGCACAGAGAGAAGATGATAAGCTTTCAATTAGGACAGGCTCAAGGGAATTTTCCAGCTGTCTTCACACACTCCATGAGATTCACTCAGCGGTTCACATGTGGGGAGCAGAGGGGTGCCCATCTGGCTCAGACTTTGTCATGGACATACAAGAGCCACTATTTTCCCTCTCTTTCTCCCCCTCTCTCTCTCTTTTGTTAAAATCTTCACTCTGTTCCTGTTATGCAGCTCCTCTTCCTAAAACTGAAGGTCTCCAGGAAGAGAGGGAAATGTGCTCCGTGATGAGTCTGTTTGTCTGGATGTGATTGTAGCTTAAGGCATGATGAATGGCCTCATAAGACGAGCGGACGAAATATGAAAGAGAGCTGTAATCACCATCATGCATGAAAACAAAACAAAACAAGACAAGAACAAAAACACAATGAGGAGCATTGAGGAGGATTTACAGCACACACCATCAATCACAGCTCTTTGGATCCTGCTGGAGTTTCTTCTCGTTAAAACACAAACAAACGAAGAAGCCCTCCCTCCTCTTCCTTGAATAACCTCAAGTAAACTCACACTCACCTCATCAGGTGGTATGTGGCAATTAAACAAGACTGTTGCTCAGCTGGACGAGCCTTAGACCAAACATGAACATGGACATGGACGTAGACAGAAAAAGAGCGAGAGGAGAGAGTAGGCAAGCAAGACAGATAGAGAGAAAGAGAGAACAAGGGGGAGTGGGGATGTGTTTTGGAAAGAACACACCATCGTAAAAAACTCCACTCCATTCTCATGAACACGACATCCTGCGCCGCCTCTGTTGTACCTGCATACGAAACCCATTAGGGCCTTTTCTGGCCTGGTGACCTCTCCCTCCCAGAACTCGTGAGAAGAGGCGGAATAGAGCCGGTTGTATTTGGGCGCCTGGTACAAGACCAGAGATCTATTTTCTAACTGGACTGGTGGTGGGAAAAGAAGTTGCTGTCCAAAATCAGGGTTCCCACAGATTAACCGAGAAACACAAGGGCCAGGGGCAAACAAACCGCTAGAGCTGTGATGTGCTATTCTCACACTGATGACAAGATATGATAGATAGATAGATAGATAGATAGATAGATAGATAGATAGATAGAGAGATAGAGAGATAGAGAGATAGAGATAGATAGACAGATAGATAGATAGAGAGATAGCGTGAGAGAGAGAAAGGGAGGGAGAGAATAAAGAGCATAAAACTGAAAGAAACCCCAGAGTCTCCCAGTTAGGAGGGATCCTGGTGAATGTAGTTTCTGAGCCAGCCATGGTCTACAGAGAGAGTACCAATCCACAGAGTCAGGCCCCCTTTTTCCCCTATCACTCAGTCCCATCTAGGAGCCGGACCAGTGACATGAGAGATTACTTACTCGTTTCTTACTTCCATGCTTACATTTTTTTTAAACCAGTGTTACAAAAATATTGTTTCAGTTTGCAACTGACAACACTACCCTTCCCACAAATGAATGCTAAGTTGCTGGCGTTCAGAGCCCATGGGCTCAGACAAATCTACCAATCCCCATCTAGCTGATCCCGCCTTTACTTGTGTAATGACTGTACCACAATGTTGGTCAAGACCCACCTACTTAGCAGGAGGAAGCTTGATTGACATGCGTGACCACCAATTACATAACTCACAAGCTGACTTTACACTTGCACAGTAGGAATTAATTGGGAATTCAACTGGCTGCAGATCTTGTAAAAATCTTGGCTTAAACCAAAAATGTTTTACAGTTGTGTTTGAAACATTAACAATGATCAATGTGTATACCTTTACAACACAATACAAGCGCGAATTAATACTGTTGTAAAATGTTGAACATGTTGTGTAAGCTATTTTTATTATTAGCTAAAAATATTTAGATTAAAAGTTATATACAGTCTCAATCACATGACAGCTCATGACATGGTGAGCTTTCTATTGTAATTCATAGGGAAGTCATATATGTAAATGACCAATGAGACGTTGGCACAGCAACCAACAGCCCAACAACTGGACCTGTGGCCCAGATCATGGGTATGGGGTATTCTGACTAACACTACAAATTTGGACTCTTCTAGACCACAGCTTAGGTTTAATTGATTTCAATGATTAATGGTTGGTGAAAACAGCACATTTTAGATGACTTATTATGGTCCATTATGGTCCATGGCTTGATTGCGTCAATAAAATAGGCAGCTTTTGAAATTATTTCTGTTTTATTTTTTTACTTGTGAACTTGCACTCTACCATGAACAGGGATTTAAATAAAAAGATATAGAGAGAAAAAAAAAACTTTTTCCCAGAAACAATGAGAGTTGTTTCCCATGCTCATCCATGAGAATCAATACAATCCTTTTATTTTTCTCACAGTCATGGGTCTGAATATGTCTGAATATGTGTATAAAACAGGAAATTAACACACACAAAACCGCACACAGACATATACAAGTATATAAAAACACACGAGCACCCACTGTAGTCCTCTGCCAGGCAAGCAGTCTCTTGGTCCCCCCCCCCCACACACACACACACTACCCCCCACCCCCCCAACACGGTGGGGTTATAAGTGCGCAGGGAGTGAGCAGGGGAAACGAGGTTCCCTGCGGACCAGGTCTCCGCTCACTTCCTGCTGGAGCAGGGAACACGCCACATTGGCAGTTCACATTGCCTTCTATCTTTCCATCTCTACTTCTCTCTCTCTCTTACATCTGTGCGAGGAGGGGGTGACATGAGGACGGCCACTGCAGCCTGGCTTTGGTCACATGGGAAGATGAAGTCCTCTAAAGTCCTCTCTTCATAGTGTCCACTGTCTATCTGCTTGGTGAAACACTGATGTCAGATCTTATCCATGCTTTCAACTCTGTTTGTGATTGTTGTTTTTTTTGTCTCTAATCTCTATCCAACTGCAGATTTACTGCTCTATTGCAAGTGAGGATTTATGCATTTGCAATAAAATCAGTAGAAAACAATGTGTGACAGTACGAGGAGTGGTTTTCAAAGTTTTGACTACCCCCCACCCACCTGAAAAAAGAGTGTTGGGAGCTTCTTTTTTTAACAACCACAAACACCATTAAAATCCGTGTACATTTCATTAAACACCCCAGCCACTGAGAGCCATATCTCAAGGGCTGCATGATCTGTGTGTGGTTCTAACAGTCTTCTGCGGTTCTGTGGCTTTATTAGATTCTAATAATCTGACTAGATCAACACCTCTGTGCTGACACGACCTTCGACACACCCTAATGAATCAAGCTGTCACTGACAGCCAATTTGTTGGTTTTGGACAGGTGAGGCAAGACTTAAGAGTAAGGCTTCTAACCTATGCACATTGTTAGCAATCTGTAACATAATGAGATAGAAAATAAATAAATAATTATATAGAATAGTCAGACAGGTCATTTTATCTTTTTATTCATTACGCTGGATTTTTAAAAATCTTCTTTTATGTTAGTTACATTTACCAATGTTAGAAAGGCAAAATCAGAAAATTATCTGCCAGCATCGGCTGGCTGGTTTGAGTACTTGAGTATTGTGTGTCTCTGTTTCCCTCACCTGATTTTCCCTGAGGAGCAATAAAGTGTGATCTTGTCTTACAAGACAACACATTGAGATTGTTTGACTGAGGGTGGAGGACGGCAGGATATCATTAACATATTTAACCAAGGCTTCAGTATAAATTACAAAGCAGCATGGGCACCTGTGGATCTTGTATCTTATATTGGAAATAGGTTAGATACTCTGTTTCCCCAATATACTGTATCACACTAGGAAGGACATACAGTATGGTGCTCAAAGACACGTACAATACACGTTCTATATATGTTGCAGTGCGAGTGTGACGAAGCCAAGTCGACACCCTTTTGATGCGTTAAAACAAGAGCTACAGTGTTGTTGTTGTTCATGTGTTCGCTGAGCAGCGTGTGTGGCAGCGTCTCACACCCCCGTGTCTGGCTGTGGCAGGCCCTCCCAACCAGTTCCCATGGTTCCATGGTTCTACGGTAGCGACGCAGGACCAGCTCCTCGGGGGGCTCCGCCCACACACTGGTTTGTTTTCGTTCTAAATGGGGTATCGTCTTACCATCTAGTGTGTGGGTGCACTTACAAAGGTATAACAATGTGTGTGTGTGTGTGCGTCTGAGTTTGTTTGTGAGTGCATGTGTGTGTGTGGCGTGTGTGCGTGCGTGTGTGTGACTGTATGGCCTACTGTATGTGTACAGTATTTGGTGTACAGAACCAGACACCTTGATTTCTGATCCCTTTTGTTTTTGCCCATGAGGCACCGAGGATGAAGGAAGAAAAACGTCTTTTGACTGGCGACGTCTCTTAGAGAGAATTCATATTTAGGAATAATTGCCTTTAAGTGCTGAGATAAAACAGCCAAGCAGGCCGGGGAACAAAGAAGGCTTGTGGGGGATGGAAAATGAGGCATTTACATTCTGGGCCTAGTAATGAGGGGATTTTCCTCAGAGATGACAGTGAAGAGGAGGATCAGAGAGGGAAGGGGTGGGGGGGGCGGACAGACGGAGAGAGAGAGAGGTAGAAAATCAGAACAGGGGGTGGCAATTATAGAGCTGATCCCACACAAGCTTTTTGGCTGTGAAGATGACCTCAATCTGTGACACTCCTCTTCAGGACCACAGACAAGGCCTACACACACAGTGGAGATGCACACGCACACACAGAAACACACTTGCACTCTGAAGCCTACAGGTGTCTGTGTTTTAATAAAGACCCTGTCCTGGGCTCAGCAGGGTCTTATGCAGCACAGTGAGCCAAGGAGGATCTAAGGCTGTGGGATGTCTTGGCCCATTTTGCCCTATTACGAGGTGCTGCCCTCTGGCTCCACACTCCTCTGGCCCAGAATTCCCAGCAGGACACCACAATATAACCATAGCCCTGTCTTAAAAATCATCCATCATGTACAGTAGATCCAAAAGGGGTCTGCTCCATCCATCTCACTCACTGGCACAGAAGCAGTAGGTACTGTACTGTAATGTACTCTATAGCTTCCTTTAGCATGAAATATTAATTTGGTACTACATTGTATGTTTACTTAACATAATCTGCAGGTATTTTCCAACTGCCATTCAGTTCCACTGTTTCTCAGTGTATTACCCATATAACAACAATGGTGGAAGTGTTTCCTGCTAATGTGTTTTCATAAGATTCTTCAGTCATTGTAACCCACATAGATACATTGGCCTTTAGTTAGGATACAATGGAAACCAAAAGTACAAAAAATACAACGAATCAATAAATGATTACTTTAGCATGTTTACATTTCAGTTGCTACAGTTGTCGTTTAGGCTTTGAGACTAGAGAATAGATTTCAGCGTCTGTTTTCCGGAGAATGCCGTTCCACTACACTCCACTCTCTCTGCGGCCACATTTTACCAAGGAGTGGTCCTGCAGTTTTTTCCCTTCTGCGGCTTTTGGAAATGCCCCCACTTTTCCGGCCCCACTCCAATTTTCTTTAAATACGACCGTAATTGGTTTGATTTCCTACCTCCGGCCTGGTGGCGGAGGAGGGGGGTCGGCAAAGAAGGGGACCCAGCCCATGGCAGGCCAGCGGCACGCTTGGGTGGCAGTTGAGCCCAGCATGCGTGCCAGCACTAGCACTGTTTACGGGCAGACCCTGCAACCCATCACTGGAAACTGGACATGTATCAGCACAGCACAGCTCCCACACACACATGCAGAGGCACTTACCCACACATACAGGTATGTTACTATGCACACACACACACACAATCTAATTGTTCAAAACACATACACTTGCTACATTGCTACATTCATCCTCCCCAACCACTTACAATACAAACACACACAGACACACACACACACACACATCTATTAAACCCCCTGCTGACAAATCTTGCGACATTATCACAGACATTCCAGCCCCTAAATCAAAACCAGCCTCATACAACAAGCCTTTTCTTTGTAAACGTCTTCCCCGGTCAGACAGACAGAAAGGAGTGCGAGCATGAGCATCACACAGGCATGAGTAATCAAACAGGAAACGAGACGTAGTGTCTAGGCAAAGCCAAACAGGGCCTTAGTGATCTGGAGCCAGGTCATTGTTCCCGCCAGCCTATTGTTTCCTGCTCGGTTGGTAGATCAGAAAGCCAGCGATGATCCCTTGCCTGTCTCCGCTGCAGACTAACAGCGTAGGCAGAGACTATACCTCCACATTACTGATTGTGTAAGAGAGAGAGAGAGAGAGAGAAGCAGACAGACAGAACACCTCCAAGTTATGCCACAGGTTTAACCGATGGCGAAATTGTAATCCAGTAAAAAAAAAAGTCTTTGTCGGGGGAAAGAAAGACAGCCATTTGGAGAGAATAAAGACCAAAGGGAGTGGGATGCCTAAAAGCCTGGCAGGTATCAAAGTGTAATGACACACACTCCATTAGCACATTGTGCCAAACGGAGACAGGTCCGCAAGATTGTGACGGAGCACCATACTAGCTTGTCTTGTGAAACCTGATGACTACCTGGCAGTCCACATGCATGACAATGGAAGATCAAAGTGTCTCATTTATGAGAAACATGCAGTGTGTGTTAGGAGGAGGGAGGGAGGGAGAGAGATAGAGAGAGAGAGAGAGAGAGATAGAGAGATAGAGAGATAAATAGAAATGCATATTTCCTGGAGATGTTTTTGACACACCCTGGAGGTGAAACCTGTAGATGCAATATAAAGTCAAACCCCTGACGGGAGGTGATATGCTTTTCAAGGGGTCTCAAGCTCGTTTTACTTAGAATTAATGAATATATATGTATCATTACTTACATTGCAAATAGTATTGTAGTGAATTCCACATATATCTTTCTATGGTGCTTTCTGTGTGCTTGCATGAACTAAACATACACAGAAGCATAGACACACAGAGACACACAGACACATAGACACATAGCCAGACTGAAAAGGGCAAAGGTCAAAATGGGAATCAGGATCTGCATGCTGAAAAGTTTCATTCTTGGGTAGAGGAGGTATTCATTTTGACTGTAACCAGCAGCAACCCAGAAAGAACACATTATGCTGGGTTTAGGGCCACCAAAGTCTTAATAGAGGACAGAGGAGAGAAAGAAGGAGTTGGTCTTCTTTATGGTGGGTGGAAGAAAAACAGAGTCATTTCCAACCAAAGCAGGGTCCTGGGGTATTCGGTCCAGCCGCAGAAGAAATGGACCCAGGAGGCTTCCGTACCCCGATGAGCCTGCCTGGCGCTGGTGCGGAGAAAACACAACGTCTCATCCAAAAATGGCACAAACGCATGAGTGTGTGCAAGGCAGCGCACTGCTTTCCCGGCAAGCGACAGTCGTCTCGGTGGAAAAAGTTGGTCAGAGATGCGTTATAGAGCCCGGGCGCTTGAGGGTTTGCAGGGCGACATGGCGGTTGTGCAGACAGAGCAACAGGAAACACACTAAACCCAGCAGGCAAACGGGTTTGTGGAGTAGGATGGGTCAGGACCATAGTGCCACATAATACAGGCTGGTGAGACAGTCAAAGAATGTCATTTAGCTTAGGCTTATAGGCATGAAATATACTGTGTGTGTGTGTGTATTTTACATGCATCCAAAACCTCTGCATAACATGCCAGCACATGCGCGTGCGTGCGTGCGTGCGTGTGTGTGTGTGTGTACCATCAAAGCCAGAACTTCTCAATAATTACAGTGATTCAAAACAGTGTAGGCCACATCGCCTTTCCTCCACAACCGAGAGGGAACCTCGCTCCTAATAAACAACGTTTATAAAAACAAGATGGCTCTGGAAGCAGAACCAGACAAGCGGCCCAACAACAGAAAAATCAACACCGTGTCCCCGAACCTAAACCCCCGATCCGCCTTTCATGCCGGGCCAGGCCTTCTGCGGTTCTGTTCAGAGTTCTGGTGTGTCACATCGGCATACGATCCACTTAGCAGGCTTGTTTCTGTGGCGCGTCTCCTCCACTGTCAAGTCACTGCTGTGACTGTTTGGAGCAGTGAACCCCAGTGCTGCTCTGGGCTTCTGTCAGCCATTCATATGCCGGTCAGGTCAAGGCACAGCGTGTACTGCAACACTTCCAAGCAGATTAGCAGTTCAGCGGGCGTGGAAGGCTCCTCAGAACAACTTTACAAGAGTCTAAAAAGGCCTGTAGGAGTTTAACCAGCAGCATCGCAGTGAATTCTAATGGTGCAGTACAGTGCAGTGACCTCAACGGTGAGATACCTTGGGTAAACCAGCTTTCCTCCAGGCCGTCTAATCATGCTTTATGTCTCCTGATGACATGACAGGCTGCAGCGGCCTTATTAATGCTTAAAGCGTTCTGACAGACCCTCTTGTTACTTACTTAAACCATGCTGTCTGCAACGACCTAATGGAGGTCTAAAAGCCATTAGGGTAGAGGGCCAGGCTTAGACAGGCCATGTGCAATGTGTACCAAAGAGCATCTTAGGGCAATCGATAGGTCTCTCCTACTCCTCCTCCTGCTCTCTCGCAGTGTTAACCCTAAGCACAGCATCCGCTATGTCTGCCAGGGAGTTAAAGGAGACGACAAAGGACAAAAACACACACCTGCAGTGCTGGCAGGGATCAGATGTTTCCAGGCTAAAGATATCACAGGTGAATGGCCTTCAGCTCTTTAGACTCCTCCACCCAGTGGTGTCAACTGTACCCCAGTGTGTAGTCATAGCATCTTGACACTATACTTCATTGCACCTCAGACGGATTTGGCTCTCGGCCTCTTCAGCTGTCTTCAGCAGTTGTCGTCCAAAACAAGAGAGCGTTTCTGTTTTAAGTGCCCGTGGTGGCAGGGGGATGTTGAGTGCGGTTGCTTGTCTTCTCGCCATGGAGACGCGGCAGGGAGGGGCAGGGAGGGGCTGCTGGCCAGAGTGTTTTCTTCTTCTTCTTCTTTTTTTTTTCTTCCTCAAATGGGGCCTGGCCTCCGCAGTAGCTGGCATGAAAAGAAAGCCTGCGAGAGCCTGAGATGGATGGCAGACCCAGCACTTCAAAGACCCTCCACTCCCCCCTACAATTGCTACAGCTCTGAAAAGAGAACCTGCTCGTTCACTTTAGCACAAAGACTTACAAAGACACGTGCACGGATGCACACGCACGCACACACACAAACACCTAGTCTCCGCAGACGTTTCCTGAGGAACAACGACGGTCATGTTATTTCTTTCTAAATACACACGGAATTTGGTGAAAATGCCCACACGGTTTAGACATGATAACTTACAGTGTACACCAACATATGTGCACACACCCTCACACACACACACAAAGCAATAACTCGCCACATACCAGACAGATATTCCCCACGGGCTTTGACACACCAGCGTAACACATAAATCGTAAGGTAAATCTTCCGAGCAGGGCGAGAGCGGGGGAGTGGTTGCTGACAGAACAAGTGTCTTTTATGTCTAATCGTTTTTCTCGTCACCGACCAAATGAAACAGGCTGGTTTGTGCTCATGTAAAGACACAGAGCAACACATTGTGTAAAAGCACAACATATTACAGAATTTGGTTTTACTCAAAGGTTAAGCTTGCTTCATGACCCACAACTCTCCACAAACACACACACGCACACACACACACACACACACACACACACTGTAGGCCTATACACATACACACAGCAAGAATACCCCTCCACACACATACACAATACATTTCTCCCTCAATTCTCATGCTTCCTGTGAATAAGTGCTGACCATGTAGAGGAGATAACAACAATGTCTCAGGAGAACCCTCCCTGCAAAATGACTGCGTCCTAACCACTGTTACATCAATGCCCTCTAGTGGACAATTATAGGAATGGCACCTTCCCTTAATGTGTGTCCTTAGGCACCTCTACCAGCCAGCAGCCGCAGTCACCACAGCTTTGCCACAGGGTGTGATAGAAGGGGCCCAGATAGAGTGAGGGCAAAAAGAGAAAGGGGGTGAGGCAGCCTTCTCCTGGGCAGCCCAAGGGGTCCACCACATTCCCCTATCTCCCCACCACACTAGCCACGGAGCCCTGGAGAGAGAAAGCCTTCCCACCACATTTTAACGAAGGCTAACATAAACAATGTGAGCACACAAACCCACCCTGGTTAACTGCAGGCGCTAGAGCGAAATTGAATAGAAGGGAGTGAAGTTTGGTTGTTAGTTGGTGGCTGAGAAGCTGATGGAGCGGTTGATGCCGCAATGTTGCAATTTCCACTGGTATGAAAAGCACTCTGTAGATCTGAATAAAAATGGAGCATATTTGTTAAAAGGCCAGGCCCTAATAAAATGCAATAGGTAACATGTGAATATATACTTTATATATCATTAGACGTTTATTATAATTTCAAATTAATTTGTGGATGTTCTGTTTCAGGTTTGGAAAATTGCTCAATAATGCCACACAGCATCACTCTTTGCATGGTGATGTAGGTACTGTACTGTATTAAGCCTTGACCTATCAAAGTAGGTTATATAGGACTATTTATGAAGTCTTAAATGGCACCAGTCAAGAATCCTCTGGTTCAGCCAAAAAAGACATACGGATGATGGGCGAATGACAGACTGTATGACTTTCATAAGGCTGGCATGAAACACGTACCTTGTTGGAGGATAGATCTCAAACCCATGGCGCTCCCGCTAACAAATCACAGACGAGTCGAGACGACATTTTTGTAAAGGACGCTTTGGTTGCCAACATATTTTCTTAATAAAGCCAAACGCCGCTGAAGATGTGAAGCAAAGATAGTGTACATGGGACGCATTATAGGCCTGTGAGATTTACAGTACTGTAGTCAGTGAGGAATGCCTTGCACTATGCCGTGTTCCAAGAACAACAACAGGCCGCGTGCCCGACCTGCCAAGCGCGGCCACGTGTTCGTCTCTGGTGGCTCGGCGGTTCATGTGTGTGTTGCCTTTGCAGGGTATTCAGCGCGGAAGGCCTTACATGTGGGAACTGGTGAATTGTGAAAACTGGGCATTGTATCGAGGCTAGTGGCAGAGATCAACTGTGAACAGCTCTTGGCCGCAAATAGGCAGCGAAAATAATATTTATCCTTCTCTTTAATCTAAATCTGTCATTCAAAACGCAATAGGAGCCAGATATCCATATGAATGACATGTTATGGGCTACTTCTTGTGTAAAGAGTGAATATCAACTATATCATACTGGTGTTGCCTACTGAATACTAACGTTTCAGCCCTTCTCATATTAAGGGAAAGGTTTCCATGCGTGCAAGATCCTAATATTATATTATTCCTTGGCATGTGTTTTCGACATGTAACCTGGTACTGTCAATCAAAAAGGTAATCAAATACAGGTTAAACGTCAGGTGCAGAATCCATAATACATGTTGTGTGGTTCCCATTTTGGACATCTTGTGATTTTACTTGCCTAAATATTTATTCAGCCATTTAAATTGGTGTCGACAAAAACCTGCAAACGAAACTGATACATGGCAAGCATAGAAAAATGATTTTTATGTATACATTAGAAAACATGCGAATTGATATAAATCATGTACAATAAAGCAATATATTCGCGCCAATCAAAATTATAGATAATTAAATAATTATTTTCAGGTTATAAAGAAATCTGAATTCGGCTCTTAACATCAGTTGGGTTACATCTTGCCTCCCAACGAACTGTAGATCTGTCACTGCATATTTATTGCTTGAATGTATTCGTATTAGTGATTGGCTCCCCCTTTTGGTCATTTGATGTAGACTCCTACTTAAAGTACAATATTGGTCTTACTGCTTGAGAGCCCTTCTGGTCTATCGTCGTTATTACCAAATTACCCTCATTCACTCAGCCTCCTTGTAATGAGTGTGGTCTGAGTGATAGCCAGCCTCGCTGTGTACTGAAACACACAGCTGTCGCTATGTGAGAGTAAACCGTGCAGCAATGTTCTCCATCCTTTGGGAAGAGAATGTCTGGCCTGAAACATGACACTTTAACGATCTGGACAGCACCCAAAACCGTACGCCCCCACACCTTTTTAGCCCATTGTAAAACACTGTGTACAATCAGCCCCTGTAGAATAGGCTTGTTTGTGCTGCTGAACAGTGGAGAATTGGGAAGAGTGACTGGGTGGGGATGTCTCATGGAGAAGAGTTGGCAGGGTGGGTGGGCACCCACTTGAGACATTCCTTTGTGGTGAAAGCTCCAGCTGGGGGTGGATGAGGGGCAGACTGCAAACAAACATGCCTTAGTCCTATTTTACAGCCCCACCCCCCTGCTTTGTCATGAATGACAAGACAGATGCACAATAACGCCACAGGTTTTTACACAACAGGCAGAAAAACAGCCATGTTTATTTTAATTTGGTCAATGTTGTTACAAAGCCATGATGTAGCCTGGGTATTGTCTTTGTACAATGACATGCTCATTTCGCAATGCAGTGATGTCTGAAAAAAAATCTCTTGCAAAATATCAGCTTGGAGAAAAGTAAGGCAGGAGGAGACGTTTACCAAATTTAAACCCAACTGGCCAAAGCATGGCCTTTTTCTCCAGAATTCAAAACAGACAAATGTATAAAATTTATTTAGCTTTAGAAATCAAAACATAAATATTTACAATTCCCTTTTATCAAATTTGTATCATAACAAATATCTGAAAAAGATGGCAAACGGGAAATTTTTTCTCTATCCATGCTAAAGCACTTTTGGAACTTATGTGTACAGTATAATAAGCATACATTCACTACCTTCAAAATCAATTTACATACTCAAGAAATGACATTCTAGCAGATATTAATTTCACTGCTGCTCTGCTTTTTTCAATTCCTCATAAATATCTTTAGTGTCACCTTTCTTTGCCCTGACCGCACATTAGTGTCCTTCCTCCAGTGTGCTACGGAGAAAGAGACAGCGATAGCATGTGGTTTTTGACTTCACTAGTTTACATAGCGGGAGTCATCCTATCCACAGTGAAACCAGAATAATGTGCCCTTTTTGGTCAATGATGTGTAATTTAAACTACCGCTGCTCGTCAACTGAAGACTTCCCTTCATGCTTCAGAAGAGAAACGGGACAGTTTTTCTGGTAAATGAAGGCCTACTCTTATGAGAGCAGTGTCTAGCAGAACATATATTATGGTAATGTAGTGATTTTAAAGAGGGACAGTTAGTTTTTGTAAGCTACATAGTTCAACAGCTACATACTGTATATCTCAGGTTGCATTTTCCTGAGTAAAAGTGTTATGCAGCCAACAGAAAGGTAATATTCTAGATTTTTTCAGTTAACCAAACTGAAAAGGCAATTAGGAATCAGAGCATGGATATCAGGTAGAGTTACCTGCAGTTTACAGTTATCTTGATTTATTTGAGCAACTTAACATTAAAATAAAGCATCTAACATTTGATTCGTCAACCGTACTGGTTTGGGATACGTAGAATATTCTACTCAACAAACCTTGCAATCAAAAACACTGAAGCTTCAACACTGTTTAAACCAATTCTTTAGCCAGTAAGATATAGAGAGATAATCAGCTTCTCAGTGATAAATTTTTTTATAGCAAGGCAAGAATGAGCTAAACAGCACTATACAAACTACAGAAAACAAAAGATAGCTTACAACTGTTCACCCACACAAAAGGCGAGAAGGTTGGCTGGAAGGTCACTTATCAAGCGAGTGTGTAAGGCTCGCAACACTGATAAGCACCGATACACATGGAGACCTCTGCTGTCTGGCTGCCCATGCCTGTGTGCCAGCTCACAACGCCTCGTGACATTCATCACCAAAAGAAACAAATTATGATTGGTGACCATCAAATCAACTAAATATATCTTCAGTATAGCCGGAGTGGGGGGAGGAAAAAAAACAAAAACCTTCATGCATTGGATTTTGCTCTAGATGAGAGAAGGAAAGTAGTCTATAGTTTTCTTTCTCGTGAATGAGCGGATCAGTTCTGGTGCGAAGGGGTTGCTATGGAGGGAGTAACTGGGCGCATCGCAGGATAGGCCTATTTGACAAGCCTCTTGGCTACGTCTGCGTAGGCAATCTCAATCTCCTTGTCGCTCGGGCAGGTGTTGGTGAACTCCTCGCGCGTGTAGGCATTGTTCAGGTACTTCCAGATGGCCCTCATCTCTGTGGGGATGTCAAAGCCCCTGTACTTCTTTGCCACCACCTGGATGACCAGTTACATCATGTCAGAGATTACCGCGATCACAACCTTGTCAACTAACCCATTTATTCACCCTTTAGCACACAATTCAGGTGAAAAGTATTTAATTTGGCAATTTCATTAATCCAAGCATTCATGTAATAAAACTAATTTGAAATAAATTATAAAGATTTGTAACAGTTTCAATGTTCTTAGCCTACCTTGACTATGTGGAGTTTGGGCAGCAGGTTGCAGTCTGCCAGGGTCATCTCATCTCCGTCCAGGAACTTGCGGCTGGAGACCTTGACATCCTCAATGCTGTTGTGGTCGATCTCGTCAGGCAGCGGTGAGCGCAGATACTCATCTAACTTTTGCAGAGTCTTGAGTAGTCCTCGCTCCAAGGCTACAACACACATACAGACAGCGCTTAGAGGGATGGCCACAAAAAGATAAAACAAGCATAACTCAAGACTGTAAAGCCCAAGATGATAACCATTTTGTATCATATTAACAGTCAATAAAGCGTGTAAGGGAATTAACAACAAAAGGTGAATATTTAGGATTTTCCTGAGATGGCGACCATATGCTAATGAACCACATGGGGGCAGCATTTCATTTAGAAAGCCGCCCAGCTGTGCTGATGCTGGGCATAGAATTGACTTTTAGCCCACATTAGCAAAGTTAGTGTGGGTTTTTAGTACACATATATAGCAATTGTACAGTATTGACTGCTGTAGAGGTTAATCATAAACCTAGCATTCCATTATTGGAATTATGAGACAACACTCCCAAAATGCCGAACATTTTAAAGTGTATGAATAATCTACTAAGTATAGAGTGCCCTTATCACCCTGACATGATATTCACCCTCAGAATTATTGACATAGTCATGCCAACATTCTGAGCCAACTCTCACATATTTCCAAAGGCTGGATGCCAGTAAACAGTTCTATTATACTGGTTATAACAGTTTACATTAGCATATCTTTAGTAAAACATTTCCATGAAAACATGTACAATCCTTGAAACAACGTGCCACATTTATAGCAGTATTGCCAAAGTCACATTTCATATGGCAAACAAACGGCGGTATGACAGCCTTTCGGTATGCAAATTAGAAAGACAGCACACTCTTTGCCGAGCGTCTAATGGTTTCTAGAGAGCTCGGCCAGGTGAGATGTTCGCACAGAGGGTGGGGTGACACTTTCAAACATGGGCTTAGGGACAGAGTAGAGGGGTGGGTGCGCGGCAGAACAAAGGCCCTGTGTTCTCTATCAGGCCACACTCTGCTTGGAACCACCAATCACTGCAGGGCTACCATTGTAGCCTAGCAACCGGAGAACTCTCCACACCGTTCTGACACAACTGGAAGAGTTCTGTGTATTGATATTAGCTGTGAACAAACGTGGCATAGTGTGTGTGTGAGTGAGTCAGTGTGTGAATGAGAAAGAAGTGACTACTCACCCTCATTGGCATCTGGCTTTGAGTTCTTAATGAAGGCTGAAAACTTGGCGAAGATGTCCATACCAGCTGTGTTTGACTCAGGGTGCCTGGCACTAAGCTTTGCGAACCTACACACACACACACACACACACACACACACGCACACACACACGCACACACAGAGTTAAGACACCTGCCTATGTGACTCTTGCAGGATGCTCTGGCCTTAATCACATTCCCTCAGCGTGTTTGTAACACATTGCCATGGTAATATGAGCTGTGGCTCATTTTTTGGAGCACCCTGATATGGATGTGCCAAGGCGTCGCCGTGGCAGTGGGGACACTCACTTGGGCGGGCTGAGGACATCCTCGAGGAACTCCTCGATCTTGTTGACGTCGGTCTTGACCTCGCTGTTGAAGGTAATAAAGGGAGGGTGTGTGCCTGGGGCCAGGTTTTGCAGGTCCGCTGGCTTCCTGTTGAGGGGGGCAGAGCCACTCAGCAATTAGATTTTAACGATTTAAGAATTGACTACCGTAATTTGTGGTAGTGACTGTTGTGAAACCCTCTCTTAAAGAACACTAGCGTGACTGTGACCAGATAAAAGTGCAAGCTTGTTTAAAGGCCACATGTAGCTATGTGATCAATGGACAGTCTGCTGTTTGGTCTTTACGGTTCAGCATTCTATTGCCAACAACGTTTCCCCTGCTCTACTAGAGCTGGTGTGTGTGGTGTTAGTACGCATGCCTATCTCTCTGCATTCAGAGCCAGCACATTGTGTTCCAGATGTCTCTCACTGGTTAGATATGACACACACACACAAATGAACACGTGTTGAACGACGCAGCACTGGCCAAATATTCACAGAACACTGGACCAAAACTCATTTACCCATTTATCAAATCAACACAGTGTACCTAACAAATGTTAGATGTAGTGGCCCCAGTGGCCTGAGTTAAGCCTCTGAACTAGCACTTAAAGCTACCATCCAGAGACTGTTGCTTTCTAGGCGGTCCAGCAAAACACAAAATCAGGAAATTATTTCAACTCTTTGGCATGGAAACAGGATGTTCCCATGCCATAACAGTGCTAAGGAGTGGGTAGGGAAGCGGCAGGAAAGTGATTAGCAAGCCTTAAAGGCAGACTAGGGTCAAGAACAAATGGATGCAATCTTTTTAGATCATCATAGAGCAGTGACAAGTGGCTTACATAGGTAATTAGGATGAATAAGGCATACATCAAGTTTTATTTGATTCTATTCTTATTTTGTTATTGGAGTATATTTAAGTAGACAGGTGTGTTGAACAGAAACAGTTGAAGTCAATGGCAGATCAATAGATATCCAGTTATGAGCAGCTAACCATTGATTAATATTTTTGTCAAAATGTCAGGGTGAGAACATAATATTGATGTAAAAAAAAAAAAAAAAACTAGAACTCTGGTAGTATGGCAAGCTATATTTATTACCCGTGTAAATGATCATGCTACAATAAAATACCATACATAATATGACAATAAAATGCCAAATGTAGCAGCAGTCCCTTTGGATTCATAAAAACATTGCAGTAAATGCTCACACCAGACAAACAAAGGCTTGTTTGAAGAGCACAGGGTAAACAGACACTGCTAAGTGGGCAGACATCCTCCAATGCCTTTAACAGGACCTTAGCAGGCTGCGTTTTGTGTCACACACACACACGCACACATGCACGCACACACACGCACGCACACACAAGCACGCACCTCTGCCAAAGCTGGAGCATTAAGTCACATATACAGACAAAGCAAGTTAATGTGCACAAATCAAGAACATAATCTGCATTACCCTAATGGACAAACATACACACACCATGTCATTTTCCAACTGTATAATAAAAAATAAAAAATATATAAAAAATAAAAGGAACTGACACAGCTGCGCTGTGTTTTGATAGCTAGCGGCAGACGGCATGACCAACAGGGACGATGGCGGGTGATAAAAGTCTGGGCTACATAGACAAGATGCCCAGCAGCAGGGTCTGACTCAGACACACACGATGGCCTGTGGTAGCCGGCAGTCTATCCGACCATGTCTGAAAATAATCAGTCACTGGCTAGCCCTGGCCTAGGATGTGGAAAAACAATCAGCTTCCTATTCGTGTGAGTCATCTAACTCCCCAACAGGCTGGTGGGGAGCTGGGGGCTGTTGGGAAATATGCCGTGCAAGAGCGTTCTCCACAGCTAGGCAGAGAACCAGCTTATGATATGAAAATGGCATATGAAAACGACAGATGATCCCAGCTTTGGTGTAGGTTTTCAAATGCATGGTTAAACATTTTTAAATGTTATGTTACTGCTACCAAAACCTAGGCAGGAAGAGCTTGAAGATCTAAAATAGCCCGTCTAAAAGGCAGCTGGGTTTATTTTGTTCTCGGGCTTGGTAAAGGGTCATGGGAAACCAAATAAGCTGTGAGGCAGCATTGCGTATTGCTAGATGTGGGGCTAGATCAAAGTGTTCTGCTATGGTCTTTGCGGAAACAGACAGGAAAGTTCTGGAAGAAACAAGACAGAAAGGGAGAGTGGAGATACTTTCCTACTGTTAGCAGAAGAGAGTAGGGCAACATTAGTGAGGAGCATAAAGAACATTTGCAGATTAAAAAGTCAGAGACTAGGAGAGAACAATCTTTGCATATATCACAGCAAAAAAAAGAATTAAAAAAAAAGAAACACTTAAAAACAAACTTAATGAATTGGTATGGCATTGTGAAGGTCATCAAATAAAGGCTCATACCTTGTCTTAACTTTACTTTACAAAGCATGTGTAGACACAGGATAAGCACACTAACCGGTCCTAATGACGTCCGACAGTCCTGTGATGTGTGTTATGTAAACACAGGGTTGCCACGTTTGACTTTCAATAGCAAATAACTTTGCTATTGAGAAAAATGTTTAAAAGACAGCAGCAGCATTTTGGTCGTATATTGTAACATTATCGTTATGAGATGTTGATTCGGATCACATCGCACACCCAGAGTGGAAGCCCAGGATGCACATTAGTCGGAGAGATTGAAGTTGGGGAAAAGGGAAGGTTTACCTCTTGAGGTCAACGGTTGTGACGTTGAAGACCACTCCCTTCAGCCACAGGATCATGAAGAGCCTCTGGGAGAATGGGCAGTTGCCAATACTTTCTCCATCACTTCCAGCCTTAGGAGAGAGATATTAGATGAAATACCTGACACAGCCCCCATGCCTTTCACTACTAACTCAATGTACACAAGACAAAAGCATCTCTTCCTGGAAACCTTAAAATAGATTAGGGTGATAAGTAGAAAGAAATATATTCACAATAGCAACCAAAGAGTTGCATATCAACTCATCTGGAGTGGACCTGTGACCTTATCCCAATCTGATCATGGTTTGGCCTCAAATGGAAGCGATTCAGAATTTCTGATATGGCAGTAAAGCGATATTGCTTTTTGATATGGGGATATAATCTCAGTCTATGGCCTGAAGATGCGCTCTCACAAGGAGAGAGTACCTATTTCACATACTAATAGAAACTCAGTTAATACAGTACACACAAACAGAGGCTGGGGGAAGGAAGCTGCCTGCCTTGTCTCAAATGGTTAAGCACACTTCCTCTCCATTAACCACCAGCACATGGCATATGTGTAAGAGGAACCTTTGAAGTGATTAAGGGGGAGACTTCTTGCTTTCCCATTATTACTTCATACTGAAACTAGACTGGGAAGGGGCACATGGATAGAAGGCAGCACTTATATTTGAAAGATGAATAAACAATGTTCAGAAGGTTTGAAGAGGAATCTTCCTTGTTTAATACACCTTTAACTTCTCTCCCTTCCATATACTAATGCTATATTATCTCTTGACCAGTAGGAAGGGAGGCTTTTGGAGGATGTGGAGTAGCGTATACAGAGCACACTATGAGAAATCGTCAGTCCACACCGCTCAGTGTACTGGTATGTCGGAGTGTGCTTTAGGCTGGGAAGGCAAAGCAAATATAGGTATACTAATCACAGATTTTATTGGATTAAATTAAACAATCAAATTCATGCTGAAATCTTAAACCTTGACTGAATTAGAGCCCTGCTTGACAATACTGAACAGTTAATATTGCTTTTATTAAATTGGTATCCAGGCCATGTTATGCTCCAGTGTCAGTAAAACCAAACACACATTCCACTGTTGGTGACTCATAACTTGGCACCTTTCCCCTTGCACACAACCTAACCACATCCATTTGACACCATGTGTTTGGTGCTCTTAGAACTGGTGAGGTAGCCAGCCACATAGCAAAATCATATCGGTACGTCATTCTAAACGCACAATAAAGAATTCCACACTTGCCTCAAGGACACATCAGTCACCCAGGTATTAGAGGGAGAATAGGGCTACTTAAGTGCCCCATGAAAAGGTTGAATATCTCCTGCTTGACTGATGATTTAGCCATTTACTGCAGCGCTCTCCTCTGTACCAGCTATTTCACCTTATTTTGGCCACTGTAAACAGGACTATAGGTCCTGCGCCAAAACAATGGTTATGAAAAAGGAACCCACTAATCAATGCTTGACAAAGCTTAACTACACGCGAGCATAACATTAGTGATAATTCACAAAGGTTACCAAGAAAAGCAAGAAATCCATTATCTCTTTATCGTACAAGAACATACTTCATCGCTATCTCAGTCTCAGGCACTACGAAAAGGTCTTCAAAGGAGGACATTGTTTCAAAGTGTTCCATCTCTGCAGCAGTGCCCTGCTGGCGTGGACAGGCTGGCTGCTGTTGCCCACTGTGGGATGTCCAGTGAGACGCTTCCCCATTGTGCTGCTCATGTTCCCTGCCTCGGATTAGATCGCCGCCTTGTTCTGGTTATGAAATGTCACATTTTCCACCACATACAAAAAATGAGACTCCTTGTCACCACAAGGGGTCTGGTTGTGAAATCATTGAGCCGTTGAGGGCTTTTGGACATAAACGAGCTGCTTAATCTGCCTTTTCTCCTACGGTGAGGATCAAGGAAGGCATTGAAACTTGTGTTAGCAGGCAGTGGAAATGCAGGCCCCCCAATCAACCACAAAGATGGTGGTTGCCAAGACAACAGCCAGACATGCACACGAGCGCTCACACTGAATTGAATTGCCAATTCACACATCAACTGTGAATTGGCAATTCTATTCAGTAGGAGGCATCATTTTGCAATGAGAAATGTACACAAAACAAAAGTAAAAACGTTGTTATATTACTTGTGCAACCTGCTAACTAAAATAACCTCCCTTAACATCTGAGGCTGAAGTGGTTCGAAATAACACCGCAACAGCTGAAGGAGACATTCCTTCTTTCACCTGCAACCCCTCCCCCTTCTGGGCGTCCCCAGTGCTAGTGCTCCAAACAAGGGGTGCAGCAGAGCAGAGCACCATCGCCTAAACACACTGCAGCGTTCAGCTAGCAAGGAACTGCTGCTAGTGCTAGAAAGGGACATGGGGAAGAAAAAGAAAAAAGAAAAGAAAAAACAGTTAAAACCATCTCCCTCAATGAAACGAAAGAAATAACGGACAAGAGAGATTAACAAAGAGCAGGACAAATGAGCCACACCCTTGTTCAGTGTTCGTAGGGTGCTACAGAGGCAGTGTGCCACTTGGCGCGCACCCTCTCCTCCTCTGCCTTCTCTCTCTCCCCTTATATCCCTCACCTCCCTCCCTCAGCCTGGGCCCCACTGTTCCAGCCAGAGGGGAGGGGAGACAGGGAGGCCAAATGGGGAGGAGGGAGAAACTATTTCAGAAATGTCCCGTCACTCCCAGAGGGTGTGTGTCTGTGTGCGATAGGGGGCTTTGTTTAGTTTAAGATGATTGGGGGGCCTGCATTTCCACTGCCTGCTAACACAAGCTTAGAATACATGCTAGCATATGGTACAGAACCACTATACACCAGATTTGTTTTGTGACTGCATGATCTTGTTGGTTCTAAATCATGCATGCAGTAAGCCCTTGAGCAAGTGCGTGTTTATTCCACTTAACCCTCTTGTTGTCCTCGAGGTTCAAACGCACTACCATCTTATGCCAGCGTATGGTGCCACCTGATTGTGTCCTTCTCTTTAGTGCCAGTGCTGTGTGCATTTCTTTTTCTTTTTTTTTTCGTCTTGACTTTTGTCCTCTGGTTTCAAACACACTACCTTGTGGGCCAGTAGTGCACTTCGTGTGTGTGTAATGTATGCTGTAGAATTACAATTGCCGCCTTCTATCTGTCACAAATAGGTACTGTGTTGGGTCATTTTGAGGACAACATGAGGGTTAACAGTCCAATTAAAAAAACAAAAAAAGAGGAAACACACCCTTTCTGAAAACCCATTTTAAAAAAAGTGTCCTCTTACAACTAACGACTAATGCCTACCAGAGTACCATTATGACACAGCTGCATTCAGAGTTGCTTCTGTACAGCATTAACACATACTTCTTTGTTTGCGGAACATTTTATGTGTGTTACTGGTTTTAAGAAAGAAAAGAAAAGACAAAAATAGAACCAGCACCATATAAGGCTAGAAACATCAGTAGACAGACAGAAAGAAACAAAGAAAACAGAGCAGTACTTTAGCACAGCACAATAGCATAGGCAGTGTGGCCTGTTAAACAGCCTGTGGCAGAAATGGCTGACAATCTAACCAACTACCAAATACTTTCAGCAGTCAGTCCCACGAGAACATTTTTAACCACCAGACACATGCAGCAGCAGCTGACTATTGTTAACAAACCTCAGGCCTAATGGGTGGACTAATACAGATGCATGTAAAATTGTTCTCACACTCAAACAAAGAAAATTGAGAGTGTGTCTAAGTCACGGGGTGTCATCTAGGCACACCACCGTCTAAGACAGAGCAGCCTCATGGCAGTTCAATAAGACCTCGGTTAGCCAAAATCATCTCCTGAAAACGTGCACACAGTCACCAGTGGTGAGGTCATACACTGTATTACTTCCACTTTACTCATGTAACGGCTGATGTAATAACTAACCTAATGTAAGTGCGGGCCTTAGCTAATTAAGGGGATAATGTACACTTAAACAGGGACAACGGTGTTGTCTTCCAGAGTGCCGTACCATTTTATGACCAGGCCCATAAAACAAGAGCTATCTGACTCCACCTCTCACTCTTTCATTCCTGTTGGACACTCATGCGCAGCATAGTGTACTGACATTTAACAATCTACCTTAACAAATTAGTATTTTTAAAGAGTCTTTATGGTAACGTCTAAAGCTGGATTTACTTTCACTACTAGTAGAGACAAGGTAACAGCAGCTAGTGAATAAAATGTCAAGTGCTTAGGTTGGGCTCCGTCTTTGCTCATGGCCTTATTTTAGAAACATGACAACCCATGACGCCGCACCCCCATACACACACACACACACATTCTAAATTGGGCGGGCTGCTCAGTGAGTTCAGGCCACACTTTGACCGAATAAGGAACTGGTGGGCCAGCAAGCAGCACTGATATATTCCTCTCACTCTGACACAGGCGGAATGTCCTCTGGGAATGGTCGTCCATAGTAACGGCAAGGTAACCCCTTGTTCAGCATGTAGACAGGAATGGGCTGGGCCCAGTAGAAATCCGGATTAAGCCATTATTTTCCATGACAGGTTTAGATAGTGCTGGCTCAAGTTACTAATACAGTTACTACTACTTCTTAAACATCATTGATTGCATAGGGGCTTGCCCTTTTCCGCATATTATCAGCTTCAAAACAGAGCTCCTGGTGTTGGTCAGTCCTGTGAACATCTCTTCAGCATGTCTGCTGTTTATTGGCACAAGGGCTTACACCCAGGCCCTCCTATTGAAGGACTTGACCACTGCTGCTGCCAAAGTATCTACTTAGAGAACAACTGGTTCCTCTGTGCTGCTTGCTGGGGTGGGTGGGTAACTAGGGCTGGGTCCCTGACTTTGACACCAGTTAAAGAGATGAGTGTGTGGAGTCAGGCTGTGGGAATATGGAAAACCAACATGTCCTAGGTGTGGTTCTGACTCAGGTGGACGTCAGTGGAAACCTCACATAGTCCAGTCAGACACACGCCTACTGCAGCAGAGAACATTAACCAGCAACTGTGGAAATTTGGTAAAAGAAGAAAACCATTCATTAAAGTCCTAAGCACTAGCTTTACTGTAAGCACAGTATAGCCTTGTTAAAACCATCCTGATTTTACAAGCTATGATTTTATTCTCTTTTCTTTAGCTTCTGAGAACGCTCAACCAAAAATTATAATTGGTTAAGGGTGGTCCAGTCATTGCTAGAGCCGGTGTATGAAAATACACTGTTGTATTGATTAGTTGAAGCTTGATTTCTTTGATTGTGCCATATCAGATAATGATTATGCGTTTAAAAGAAATAAAATAAAATCATACATAAAAATGCAAAATACCATATTTTCTACATGACTATTCCAGTCTCTACTCAAACATTGGTGCTCTAGTACAATGTGCTGTAATATAGGAAATTAATTTCATTATTTACAATTTTCTCCAGCTTTCATACTGCATATGCAGCTCCTCGACAATGGCATTTAATCCCACTTCAAAAACCAGAAGCAGGTGGCTATGACTTCCAGGTCCATGACAAATTAATTCTCACAAATATTTAAATTAGCACTGACTTGTCTTATACAAAATCATCCCCGACTGATGCCTTGTGCCAACACAAAAGCTCATGATAACACACACACACACACACCTCTGTTTCCTAGAGACCACAGTGCAGTAATAATAATTTAAAAAAGAAAAAAAAATATTGAGCCTTTATTCCTCTATATTCAGATGCAGAAAAATACTAATATGAACTGCCTAGATTTACCAAGGGAAACTCTACTGTCTTGGCTGATGCAAGCCAGCCTTTGGCACTGATGTGTGTCTGTTTGTTTACTGTCATATTTCCCAGGTTCACATGGTAGCAAAGTCTGTACCATGAACACACACAAAAACAAAAAAGTGTCAGTTTGGAATTGGGCAGCTGGTCTGGCTAGCAAATTGCTGCACATTTTGCTTTGACCTAGCTAGGTCACCATTAAGCACCAGTCGGGGCCTTGAACATGGAGCTAGACACCATAAAGGCCAAGCTTGCATTTAATGTGAGGAATAGCATGTCCTCTTTGGCCCTGTATGACAGCATAATGTGGAACACTGTAAATATTCACATATTTCATTTGAATATCCATCTGAATAAAGAAACATATGAATGCTATTATTATCCAGCATACCAGAATTTGAAAAATAAAACTCTTCTTAGGTTCTAATTACTACATTGCAAATAGAGCCTGTAGTCCTGCCAGAGTTTGAAACAGAAAGCCTGGATGTTTAGCTGCCCACCACAGACTGAGAAGACCCATATGTACTTAAGTGAGGAAAGGTCATTCTATCCTAAATGTTCGTGTCAGTTAGCTATACTTAACTGGTCTCACCGTTGCTCATTTTACAATGATCCCTCTTCGAAGAGCGCAACATGTGAAATATAACCAGAGCAGATCGTGTTGTAGAAGATTAAGTTACATACAGCCCAGCAGGGCAGATTCCCTACATTTCTGGGGGGCAACATATTCTCAGAGAGAATGATGTAACAGAGAAGTGAAACAATACAAAGTCATTTGAAAACACAACCTAATACATGTTACAAGGTAAAGCTCACTATGCTGGGGCTTCTCTCTCAAAGCCCGTTAGCCCACTGGCATCATATTCTATCAAGAGTGTTGCCCCAAGACACCCCAGCCAACAGGGAAAATGCATAGATTGGCTTTTCTTGTAGAGCAACAATTAACCAGGCTGCATCAAGGTTTTCCTCATAAAGTAGGCAGTACATACCGTAGGCATAAAAGTAAATTATACAACATCCCACAATCCAAACTAAAGATGCATTAGGGCCTCCAAGTTTCTCAGTGCCCAAGTATACAGTAATCATAAACTGTAAAGTGAAACAGACAGAAGGGGTCAGCATAAATCTGCCTCAAGTAGTGTTAAACTACATTGCTAATGCTGCATTGTGTTGCCAGATTCAACAGGCCAAGTGTGCAGTAGCAACAGCAAGCTACAATAAATAAGTGAACCCAGCTGCTGCAACAGCAAGTCCACAGTGTAGAAGACATAGCACTCCACAACACTAAAAAGCCATTAATCTTTGTCCCCGTAACTCACAATGCTTACTGCAGCAGAACTTGTTCAAAATAACCTTGTTCAAAATAACCACTGCTTCATTGTGGAAGCGGGCCTTTTTAAACCCCTTAGAATGTTTCCTTAGACAGTAAGGGAGTTTTATTCAAAGAAGTAAGCCAACATGCAAACAAGAGGCAAATTCCCTGGGACATGTATCCTACATGGATGAAAGAGTACATACACCTAGTGTTTATTTTTGATTATTCAGTTAATGGTTATGCTTGGTTAACAAACGAATTTGTGTATTGCCAATATTATCCAGGGTTAACTTAGGATCATTACAATGTGTTAGGCTAGTAAAAAACTATACTACTGTTCGTAAAAGTCACTTCTGAACATTAATTTGACAGGTAATGTGAAAAATCGCATAAAAGTTTTAAATGTCATGAAGTTCATCATATGACTTTGCTGATTATAATAAAGTGTGGTGGCTTTACTGTCCATGCTGGGTTTTAATTATCAATAGAGTACAATGATCTCTTAATGATGGACAGAGTAACGTTACTAGCACTTGGTGGGTAGCATTCAAGCTTACATTCAGAATTTTTTTTTTTTTTTTTTTTAGCATATTAACGTGGTCAAAACCATTATCTTCATTAATATTCAAGTCATTGTGAAGCCCTTCCATCATGTACACCTCCCTAAACATGTTTACTGGCCCTGGTCTCTTACTGATGGAAGGAGGTATGGCACTGGGAAAGGAATACCTTCACAGCCATTAGTTTGACCTTGGCACACGTACTGCAAAGAGGTAAATCCATCTCATGTTCTATATTCATCTATATTCCAGACACCATCGTATATTAGTCACAAACTGGAAGAGTGTTATTTGTGCCTGTGTAATCAAAGATATATTTGTAAAGCTGTAAAGACAATTTAATTACATGGGGCACTCTAATATAAAAACAGCCTGTTGAGGAATGAGCATGAATATCTAAATTATTTAGGCTATATTTAAAATAAATATATGGGATGGTTTGGTGGTTTAACTGTGTTTAGAGGGAAGGTGTTGAGGCATATTATTTTGTCCCTGTCTGTTAAAGCTGAAATAAATGAAGAATGGAGGTTACATTAACCTCACTTTACTCAGTAGGTGCAAAAGAAGGGACTACAATCTCCACTGAGAAGTAATCATGGACAACTGAGGATGACAATTGTGAATATGACAAGTAAAATACATCTTGCAGTGAGTCAGAGGGTCCAAGGGTGATTTTCTTTTTGAATGCATAGCATACTATTAGTTGAATTTAGACTTTTGGTAATAAAATGTCAGACAATGATGAACTGATGGGATTCACCACTGACAATAATAAAAACATACCGCCATAGCAACATAGCCACTGTTACTATAAACAATGCTGCAAACTCCCCATATATTATAACAGTGAGTTACTTTTTAAACGTGTCCTCGTCTTATCTCGATCTAAAACGATAGCCTCAGCAACAAATCTTCACAATGAGGTGGCTCCCATATGTACCACTGCCCTGACATATCTCTGGCCTGTGTGGTGCACAGAGCACACCAAGCGTGTTATCAGCTGCTCCCAGGGGCCAGGGTTACAGCAGCGTGCCTATGGCAACCGGCGTACCTTCCATTGTGTTAAGCACAGTGCAGAGGGAACAATGACAGACAACACAGAACATCAATAATGGATACAGACATGTCCGCCTCTACAGGACACAAGACAGAGCCATACAGGGGAGATCGAGTGTGAGGGGGCATGCTCACTGACACACAGTGGGACACGCTACTGTAGTGTGCTGCACAGGGCAAGCACACGTCCCAGTGGCGTGGAGGGACTGGAACGATGCAGGCAGTCAGAAGTGCGAACCGCGGAACCCTATGTGGATGGTGAAACCTGCTACCTTATGCAGAAAATAGCAGCAGCTAGCTCCTCTTCATCTGCTCTGCACTGAGGCGCTCGTGGCTGTCTGGCCTTCGAGTGGAAGACACTTATCCACAACAAAGGATTCTCTCTACAGAGTCGTCTGGGACAATAAAGAAAAAGCAGAGCTCCTTTATGTCACTTTAAGTTAAAAAGACCCAAGGGAGACCCATATGTGCCACGCTCACGATCATCACATACATGCATGCATGAATAAATAGTCTCTGTGCATAAATTATATTTTTTTGTGTAGCCTATTTGACACCTGCAGTGCTTCTATTAGGTTTCCATCACATTTGGTTTTGAAAAAGCCTCCCTTGACCTAAGCAGACACGCACACACACATACTCTATTGAATTCAGACCCCATAACCCCTCTCCCAGCAGGCATGCGCTGGGCTCCCACCTCCTCTCCCTCTTTTCCCTTTCTAGCATTTTCCCGCCCAGCTAGGCAAAAGAAAAGCTGAAAAACAGCCCCTATATTAGGCTCCACTCAAATATGGAAAGGTTATACCCTTAGTCTATAGCACCAAGTGCCTAGTGCTATGAAAAGTGCATGATCATAAATGATTCTGACCAAAGTCCACATCATCCACCCAACTCACTGTTTATTATCGTATGTCCAACCCCCCCCCACACACACACAAATGAAATATACACCAAAAATGAATCACAACATAAAAATACTAAATTCACAATATATAATTCGGCAAATCTGGAATATTTTTAAAAGTTATGTAAAACAATATCGTAAGACATGGTTATGTAAATGTGTAAAAGAACAGTCATCATGCGGCTTGATAAGTCTAGTGGCCCGTTATATTGTATCAAACAGCCTGTTTGGGTCAATGTCGATATGGTCCCAAGACCAACCAGACTACTACAAATTTGTGGATTGGGCCTGCATCGAATCGCCTGTACTAAACATATTCTACTTCCCATGACATAAAAAGACTGCATCAGCCCTACCAACACTGCAGAGTCCACATGGCAATTTAGCAAACGAGGTTACAGAAGCGACTCCTAGCATAGTATAGCATATGGTAAAAAACATGGTTCCAGCAACTTGGAGAACAAAGCACGTTTTTCTGAGGGTTTTTTCACCATGCTGAAAATAAAGCGTCGACGTATTTTCGCATGCACAGATGGGCTTAATACTGTCTACTAGATAGAGATCAACTTTTATTTTTAAGCAGCGACTGATGTCTTACCTTCACGAAGAGCTCGATAACGGGTTCGTTATCAACCTTTACTCCGTTCTGTTGTACCGACAGAGACATTGTGAGAAAACTTAAAAGTTCGGCAGACAAAATTGGTCTTTTGCTACCACCACGCCCGATTAGCTTGGTCCTCTTCACCACCCTTTTCCACTGGTCAGATAACCGCGTTTTCCCAGGAATTACCAGCTGCCAAAGCGTGGCGGTTATCACACTGGTGTCAGGATAGTCTAAAGCTTTTCATATACCTATCCAGAGACGTTGGAACGGTGTTTCACAAGCTACACGGTCATTGTTGGACCGTATGCAATGCTGCTTGAGTGTACGGATGAGGATGGGAGGATAAAGGCAACGGGAATATTTAAAGCTGTGATGTCATCTGCAGCGCAAACAAAAAAATGTGGGCCGGGTTTGAAGACAGCTCATGGTAGCCGCTACCAGCCCTGCTGGGAAATTGGATGTTACCAAAACTTCCCAACACTGATGACACAATGGTAGCCGGTCCCAAATAATTCTATTAAAATGCATAATTTGCATCTCGTTTTATTTGACTTAAGAAAAAAA
>JAODUG010000015.1:4464440-4497167 GCA_027564795.1 Aphredoderus sayanus | reverse complement strand
CATCTATTTGTTTTCATTAATCCCATATATCTAAACATGATTGTGTTCAGTAATAAAAGGGGCAGATGTTATAAAATAAAAAAAAACGTTTAATTTTGAAAGAATGGCAGAGCCTGGGAGTATTAAATGCATTTAAAATAACACTCCCACAGAATTGATTGGCTTAAAGCAGAAGCATTAACAAATCTGTGCTTAAGTCCATTTGGAAAAGTAAAGTGTATTTTCAGGATTAGGTCAGACCAATGTAGTCTTAAAACAATACCATTTCAGAGCCAAAGTTAACAGGAAGGTTAAACAATGCCAAACACCTGTATTACATTACAATATGGTTGAGGAAATTCAGTTCAATCTCTTACAGTGTACAAAGAATAGCAACACTTCACTCTACCCACTGATTGTAACAGAAGGCTACAATATTGGTTTCACTGTTAGGCCTGCGGGTCATGCACATTAGACAAAATTACTGTACATGCAATCATTTACCCATAGAATCTTCTTTATGTGGTATGATACGATTTTGTAACCCCCAGGGGTGAAACCGTTTTCCTCTCTTGACCAATTAAAAAAAAAACAAAAAAAAAACACAAGCATCTGAGGTTTAGATAATACAAACGTAATAGACTATGGGCCAAAAACAAAATCAAAATGAGATTCCTTGAGACAGCTGAAGCTCTTAATAAACCCACCCTACAGAATATATCAAGCCCGGAAAAAGAAACCAAATGACTAAAGAATAAACAATCTGTACAATCTAAAGCTGAACCAAGGTAATGACAAATTTGAAACACAGAGAAGATTCGGGAGAGGAAGTGAGCGATGACGCTGGTGTTCAGGACATCTGTGACGGGGACATCTGTGCCTTCCTCATAGAGCGTAGGGCCTTCTCTCGCAGGTGTTTCTCTAGGTCATCCAGGCTGTCATCTACTTCGCTGTCTGATTCCTTAAAGAAAGGTAGCATTAATTATATCTCATTCAAACTAGTTTGCAGGTTATAAACTGATGCTGCACTCAAAATATTTCACAGCCAGTTAACAACTGTATCAACATCTATCTCAGAATTGTAGGTCTGAAGTGATATTAGGTTAGCAACTTGAAATATAGAAATCCCAATCTCATTTCAGAACCCCCCCCCACACAGCGGCTTTAATGTGTCCATAACATTTTAAACTACAAATACATTTCAGCTACCATTCACTTGAACATGGAGAATGTTTACAATGATATTTGTTGTGTGCATTGGCTAGCTCCTGCCATCATGAACAGGAAACTACTACAAATCAGAAAAGTAGACTTCACCTTCTTTGAGTCAGCATCCTCATCTGCCCCCCGAGTCTCCTGGCTGTCTGCAGGCCCGGCCCCGCTCTTCTCCTTCTTATGCTTCTTGTGTTTCTTATGTTTCTTCTCCTTCTTGTGCTTCTTTTCCTTCTTCTTCTTCTTCTTCTTTCCTCCAGCCTCAGCATCTGAATTCTGTAAGCGTCAAGTTATTAAATACTATTAAAATAGGAGATTGCGTCAGAAAATGCCCTCGTTTACTTTTTTTTACCTTAAGAGTACATACCCCCCTGTAACTCAGTGTTAGTATTAAAATGTCACCTGTAATATTGGGGGGTGGGGGTGGTATGTAGGCTTATGTTGGTGCCAAGATGCAATGAAGGTGCTTACATTCAAGTGTCATGCTCTAACTAACGTGGAACACACACACACACACACACACACACACAAGCTAATGCATCAAACCTTGCTTGGGGATTGGCTGGCAGAGCCGCTGCTGGCTTTTTTAGCTGGGGGTGGAGATCCACTGGCAGAGCGGGCTGGTGAGTGGGAGGCGGAGCCTGGGACTGGGCGTTTCTGGCCTACTGGCGGAGGAGAAACAGATCTTGACCTGGAGGATACACCCCTCACAGGCTGGGGGCTCACAGAGGTTCTGTGAAGGAGAACATTACAAGACATTATTTTATTTTCTGGACTTAAAAGTCACACCGAAGGTCTGAGCAATAAATTTAATTAATTATATTAATTCAAGTGTACGTTTTGTAACAATCCAAAAAATGCCTAAATCATAAAATCGATATGAATGCTTCCTCTGCAGTCACTCCAAAGCTAGCACCATGCAACACGGGCAACACTCCCCCTAGGGTCGACGCCCACCAGTTTCCCCAGCACACCTCAACCACTCTGACTTGTGTTGATTGCTTATCGTGCACCTGTGTGGGAGTGTGGCTGTTATATTAGGTCGGAAGTCCTATGTTTTCTGTCAATTATTGTTGCGCCACAGTGTGTCTGTCAATGCTTTATTTTCCTGTCGGCTATGAGCTGCCAGTCATTCAAAGTTTGAGCGATGCTTGCATTCACGGCAGCATACTTGTTGTCTTTTGTCTGGCGTGCATCCACCTCAGTCAGAATGTGTCCTTTCCTCGATTAAGCTAATTAAAGTCTGCATGGGTCCACCAATTACAAGAATAAAAACCGTTTTTCATACAAATCAAATGATCATATATCATCAAAAATAATCGAGATAACATTTTTAGGTCATGTCGCCCAGCCCTACACCAAAGTAGCACTTTCACATTTAAATTTGCATTCATATTCTATTTCTGTGGTACAGTAGTCGAGTCACGAGTGTATACAGTGCCATCTGTTGGCTGTACTTGGTATACAGTAGAGACTACCAATCTGGAAAAACTGACTTAAAGAAAACAACACAGGCTTAGAGGGAACAGCATCATCAGTATATGTATTGCTGCTAATGTACCTCTGGTTTTTACGTGGCTCTGGGGTCCGGGAGACCCTGCGGATGGGTCTGCTGCTGTGAGGAGGAGACTGTTGCCTTCTATGGTTTGGAGAGCCACCCGAGGTCTCAAAACGCCTTGGAGGACTGCTGGAGACCCTTGGTGCTCGACCGCGGTTGGCAGGCGACGGGGAGCGGCGGCTAGCTGCCACTGCTATGGGGGAACGAGCGTCCCTGCCCGGGCGGTTGGAGGGCAACATGGGGCTCCTCCTCTGTCTGGGGGGAGACGAGGAGGAAGGCGGCGTGCGTCTCTTCTGCATAGGGGAGCTCCTACGCTTCGGGGACCTAGAAGGGCGTCGCTTGGCAACAGGAGAGGGCCGCTTGGCGGGAGAGCCGGACAGACGTCTCTTCTGCAGGGGCAGGGGTGAGGGGCTGTAACGTCGCTGGATAGGCGGAGAGTAACGCCGGGGGGATGGAGAGCGACGGCGGACAGGCGGTGGAGATGGAGACCTGGGGAAGGGGGGGAGGAGCACAGACAGAGCTGCTGTTAGAAGTACTCGTCGCCTTTGTCGAATCTTCTGACAGCAGCTACAAAACTAGGACAAGCCTGGTTCAGAAAGGCACTAGACCCTGTACCTGCGTCTGGCAGGGCTTGGGGATCGGCGACGGCGCGGTGGCGAGGGGGTTCGGCGCCTGCGTCCTCCTGGGGAGGGAGAACGTCTTCTCCTGTAAGGAACGACAACATTGTTACTAAGATCTTAATTCTGCGATTCTTCTTGTGTGTGAGGCTTTGAGAGACTGGGGGACTGTCTGACCTGGGTGAAACCTTGCGGTGTCGTCTCCGTGGAGAGGGTGTGTGGCTCCGTCGCCTCCTCACCTCACCGTTCTTTGCCCCCGGACCTCCCGCTGGCCTCTTCGGCCCCTCTTCATCGGATGAAGAGGAAGAGCCAGAATCTGAAACACAGACAGTGTGCAAACGTCATTCAGCTACAGCGTCGACAATGTGCATGAAGACAAAACAGACAACAGGCTAGTGCAGAGGTCGGCAACCCGCAGCTCTGGAGCCGCTTGCGGCTCTTCAGCCTCCTTGTTGTGGCTCCCTTAAGGCCCTTTTATACCAAGCGTGATGCAAAAAAGCAATGCAAAAAAGCGATGCGAAAAAGTGATGGTTAATTATTTTAAATGCATTATATTAAATGACACCATACACAAAACACAAATGTTTGTAACGCGGCGTCATTTTTTAAGCTTTTGCCAGGCGATGAAATGAGTTTAACCAATTGCAACGAAGCATTGATGTCACATGACACTAGTAGAACTGCTTACATTCTACTCTAAAAGCTTTGATAAACCGCATCAAGTCTACCAAACTGTTCATAGAATTAAGACAATTATGGGAACGTATTCATGAAAACCTCTGACAGGATTACAGTAAGTCAATAGGCTTTTCATATTAGACATTATTGGCACGTTTCTTGCACATATAGGACCTATTGATCTCCAAAACACTGGGTGATGTTTCTGCAGTAAAGGTAATAATAATTTATTATTAATATTATTAATATTATTATTATTAGAACATAAGAGCATGAGAAGTAAGAGCAAGGGGTAAAACAGAGGATTCAAAGTTGACACTTTGAGATAGGCGAGAATACTAAGAGATGGCGAGGTACCAATGTGGATTGTGAAGAGATGCGTTTTGAGTATCATACGGAAGATGGGTAGTGTTTCCGCAGTTCTGACTGTTGCTGAAAGCTCGTTCCACCACTGGGGTACCATTACAGAATAAGCCGCAACTATGTTTTTTTATATTTATATTAAAGTAGGCTGCATTTAATTTTACTCTTACACAAATACGGGAAGGACTCAAAATGGCCTGCATAGTTCAGTGTTTCATTTATTTCAAAGTAAGCCAACATATGCACACTGCATTTCCGTTTGTTGTATTCTGCTGTTGAAACAGGTAACATTTTAAAAAGATTAAAAGTTTATAATCTGTGTTATGTTTTGCGGCTTCAGACTATTCTTCTTTAGTGGATGAGGGGGCAAAATGGCTCTTGACAGAGAAGGTTGCCGACCCCTGGGCTAGTGCATGGTATCCAAGATCCCAACATGTGGTGGATATTGCACACAAGGACTTGGTTGGAGGATGAATGGAGGAAAGGAACATGAATAAAAGCGCTTATAACCTGAAGACGACTCCTGATTCTGCCTGCGATACTGACGTCTCTGCTGCACAGAATCTGCTGTTGCCTCTTTTTCATTTTTATCCTCCTCTGAAATGTAAAGCATTGTTAAAAAAAAACATTGACAGCAACATGCAAAACCAACGCAAAGCACCAATGATTAAAATATTTTTTTCCCCTTTCCCAGTGGCGTGCGGTGCAAAAACTTGCTGACCCTTCAGATCCGATATTCAGATAACCCAGACCTATCCTGTCTGTGTGGTTTTACAGGCTACGTAACCCCTTCTCCCAGAATTTAGTCAAACTTTGAATCCCGCCTCCTATTTTGATATTCGGCAATTTGATTGGTCAGATATTCTGTCACTTCACCAATTTCAAACCATAGACCAGAGCAACAGCACCCTTCATATTTTCACAAGAAGGGCTTGTAGAAGGAATGTACCGCTACGTCGTTAAAATTCTTTGTTTTGATTGGCTAACAAAGACTGCACCTTTTCTCTGGCTGGAAAAGTAGCGAGAACACAGACTTAGAGCTTATGTTGCCTTCTTCAGATAGGCCTATAGACTTAATATATTATTTGATGTTTATTTGTAAATATATAATAAATGTTGTCTCATTTTGGTCACAACTTCTCTGAAGGGATTGAAGGGCCTGTCTGCACGCCACTGCCCGCTATACTGTAGCACAAAGTTGGGGGAGAAAAATAAATAAATACAAAAAAATGAAGGAAGGTGGTTTGGTTATATAGTGTTGGCTCCTGTTTAAAGAGAACAAGAAGCATCCAACATGAAGATGTTTCAGATGGACTTCTACACAAAAGTACATGCTCACCAGAATCAGAACCTTCAGACGGTCTGGGTTTGATATCATCAACTGGAGAATCATTTCTCCCTCCTAGTTTTCGTTTTAGACCTGAAATCATGTATATGTAATTACAAAAAAAGCACATGTCATGGCTCTTATTCATCTAGTGAACCCTTTATGGCTTATAATGTCCCTATTACCAACCAACCCAATCTATTACAGGAACCAGATCATCAAGGATTTTGATATATTTAAATTTTCAGGTCATTGAGTTCAACTGACACACAGCCTGCATGACATCGAAGAAAGCCCTATTCCGAGAGTGTCTCAGTGCAAGTATGATACATTCAGTGGGGAGAGCTTATTGCATTACACTAGTCTGTTGTTTGCTGGTAGACAAGAATGCAGACAGCACAGCATGGCATAGCCAACACAGTGTGCCAGAAGTGAATAAAGCAGATCTACCAGATCTGGATGGAGAGGGAGAGCCACGGCCCTTCCTCATCCGGGGGGAAGGTGAACGTCTGTCCTTGCCCGGCGGGCTGATGGACGTGTCAGGGTGCCGGGCCTGTTTCCTTGGGGGTGTGGCAGACGCTCTCTTCATGGGCTTCTTAGGGGAGCGAGAAATAGAAGAGCTGCTGCCTGAGGATGAGGCAGAGCGAGAGCGCCTCCTGGTGGACGAAAACAATTAAAGACATTACTGGTTAGAAAAACCTAACACTAAAGCTTTGTATTTCACGAGCTTTACAACACACACCTGCGTACAGGGGAGCGTCTGTGTCTGGGGGCTGGGGGGCCACGCCTAGGTGGGCTCCTACGTCGAGGAGACATTCTCCTCCTGGGGCTGGGTCTTCTGCGAGGGGAGTAGGATCTAGAGAGAGAGAAAAAAATGTTGGTGACTTGAACGCAAGAGTGACAAAGCTTCTTCCCAGGAGTGTCGGGTCTTACCTCGAACGAGTGCGGCGTCTGCGAGAACGCGAATGAGAGCGTGAGCGGTGGCGGGGTCTGTCCCTCCTGCTGTCCTTCTCCCTGTCCCGGGACTTGGGCCTCTCTTCCTTCTTGAGAGCCTTCTCCGGGGAAGGCTCCTTCACTTCAGGCACAGACTCTGGTTTTACTACTTCCACCACCACATTACTATAGGCCAGGAGAAAGATAGAAAGAAAACGTGTGAGACAGCATTAGACACACAGATCTTACAATGGCAACACTTATGGTATTTATTGTGTTGACTACGTAGTCAACAAGACTACGTATGGTTGGCCCTACTGGTATAAATTACGCAAATTAATTTCCTTCGGGGCTCTCTGTAAATAAATGCTCCAATCAGGGATGTGTGGGAAGATTCATACTGTCAGGTCTTCAGAAGGTTCATGTTTGTGTCTTAAAGTAGATTAAGAAAGCACTGTGCCCACCTGGTGGAGGTGGTTTCTTGGAGGACTGGCTCTGCAGTGGGGTTTCCTGATGCATCGGGCTGAGGGACATTCTCATCGGGTTTTGGAGCAGGGAGCTGCATCAAAGCGGGCAGTGGGGAACTGCCCCCGCCAACGGCCGGACTGGGTTTGCGGCGTGGGGAGCGTGATGGACTGGTCTTTCTGTCCCGCTTCATTGGCGACCGCCGGCGTGGTGGGGATGGTGACCTCGACTTCCGTCTGGAAAAATAAAAGCACAGAACATTGGGTTAACAGATTCTATACACATTCCAAATGAGAATTAAAGAAAATTATGTCCAACCTCCTAGGGCTCCTGGATTGAGCTCTCTCTCTGATGTCTTTGTTTTCCTTCTCCTTCCTGTCATCATCTATCTTCTTCAGAGAAGCCAGTTTCTCCTGTTCAATCTGCCATAAGGGGAACATTTGTTATGAACAATTTCATAGCTTTTATACAGAACAATAGGTAATGGCTTTAAAGTCATTCTCAAGCTAATATAATAAAAACCCACTATACACCTCCTTTATGTATTGCCCTCCTCATTACACCCAACTATTCTATTGAAGGCGAGGATTTTTCATATGAAACCTTAAAGGCAAATGTTTGTGGTGATTCTTACCTGTCTCTGTTTGATTTCCTCTTTCTTCTGCTCGAGGAAGGCAGAGGGAATTCCAGCGATGTTCTCTTGGGCACTGAGCAGCAGAGGCCACAGGTCCTTCATGAACTCCCGGGCATTCTTTCCATTCAGGAAGCCAGTCAGGTTGATCTGCATCATCTTGCTATCGGGATGCTGCAACACACACACGAAGGGGGGAAGAGAACAGACCATATGGCCACTGAAACATCGAGGGAAAAGAATGAGGAAAGGAGGTAAAGTCCCATTATATGGACTGTCTACCCCATAGTCCTCACTATACTACACTTTGTTGACTGTGTTTAACCGTAAGCAAGTCATAAAATGACTAACATTCAACAACCCCGGGTCCAATAATAGACTGCATAGCCTCTCAACCTATCAACGTTTGGGTACGATTGATTAATATTGTACTCAAACTCCTTCAGCGGAGAATGTGTGCTAGCTGAGTAGAGACCTCTAACAACACACAAGATAGCCATCTGCATGCAATACAGCTATTCAGTTTGGCCCCTTGTCTAATAGCCCTAAAGTTAACAATTGCAACCCCCATTCTACTGTTTTCTATTAGTCTGAAATCTAGAACTACTTATCCTACTGCTCTCTAGAGCCCCACCCCTACTATAGTACAACTCTACTTCTCTGTCCCGTTTTCTGTATCCCCACAGTCTACTCTTTTGGAGATAAACAGTTATCCACAATACAGAGTGCGTTAAAACCCAACACTGCAAGTACAGTTCCGGTGTCTTCAGTGAGTCCCGTGGGATCAGTGGGTACGGAGCTCCCTGGGCTTGCTTCCGCCTCCCTACTGCTTGAGACTCAACCACCTTGAGCTTAATGTTATATCATTTATCTAAATTGCAAGAGACGAACAAGCAATAATGAGTACACAGTTCAGTGAGGGATTTTATTTCAACAAGTGACACAAGAATGAGTGAGGTACGCTTACTGTGTAGCACATCATAGGCCTTTTGTTAGCAATATGATACAAAATCATTTAGACTTAGCTTTAGCCCCTCCAGTCTCCCCAAAAATATTTTGCAGTCTTCCAAAATATCCTAATTTAAAAACAAATTAAATATACCTTTCCTGGTCTTCGGCACCTTGAAGTTAATGAAAATCCTCAGAGGGTTATACGTACGCTAAGTTTGTGTTATGGGATGGATGGCATTCTATCCTTAAAATTATGTTTCCTTTTCAAACAAGCCCGTGTAGTGAAGAGGTGAAATTTAATAAAGCAGTCCATTGCATATGATAAAGAGAGGAAAGATATTGGATAAATGACTTTGATGGAGCAGAAGTGCATTGATAAAACTTAACGGAAAATAGGCTACAAAATACTCAGCATGCACACTACAGTCGTCAAGAATATCATCAACATCATCTTTGGAGATTAGCATGAAGCCCTTCCTGCCAAATGATTTAGCATTAGCTGTCACTGCTACAGGTACCCTGCAATCGCACAACGTCTATTAAAGTAATGACGCGAAAAAGCCATTCATTCTGCTTAAAAGGCTACACCCAACTACCCTGATTTCGACCCGTTATTTAAGCTACGGTTATAGGGATTTTGGGTGTTATATATAACCGCAAATATCTAATGGAGAATATGATATGGCATTGTTCAGGTGTGTCTATCACTGACATGATATTGTCAATCCCTGCACATAACTCACCTCAAAACACACAGTGCATCATGAAGGGAGAGTTGGGCTCAGTGACTTTGGGCTCAGGAGAGAGCTAATTAGGTGTTGGTGCTATACTTCTGATGCAAGGTATAACATCCATATTGGTTCAGGCCTTTTAAATCATAAATCACATCATCATTAGAAGACTGCTGAACAAAGGCACTGTCACATCATAGCAACAACATGTTTATTTCATTTGAATTTTGTTTTTATGCTTACACTGGATACCAATTCTTGTTACCCCTTTTAAATTTCAATTAAAGTCTGATTTACTTGCATGTCATTAAAACCTTTGATTGCTCTCTTACTGACTAATAACACCCTGCATTAACACTGTTCTGTAAAAACAAGTATAAAAACACTAGTGACATTACCTTTTCCTCCAGCTGGTTAAATATGAACTCGATGACGACATCATCCTCGAACCCCAGTATCTCGGTCACTCGCTGAGTAATCCAAGGTTTGACGACCTCCAGGTTTACTTTGGTCATGTCCACCTAAAGTTAGAGCAGTTATCAGCAGACACAGTCAGTATATCAGGTTAATGTACAGTACACTGCTTTGTGTTGTCACAATTATGACAGAAAATGTGTTAAAAAAGTGTTTTAGCCTACATAGTAGAATGCATTTTGTTTATTTAAAAACCCAACCATTGAGGAACTTCACCTTCTTGTCCAGACATTCTGCAAATTTCAGCTGCTTCAACAGTTTCTTCTGCTTGTTGCTGAAACGGTTGTCTTGTTCCGCACTTGTACCCTAAAAGTCAGGTCAACACATTTTAACTAAACTAATAAAGTACTACAGTTACAAGTATACACTATCTGGTTATATAATTAGCTCTCTAATTGTTGTGTTTGTTCACTAGCAAGTCTTACCACTACAGTATGAAACTATCACAATATTGACTAAGAACCCACACTGAAAAACATGTGATTACTAAGATATAATTAATTACTTGGTATTTAACTTAAATAAGTAGCTAACTTTAATTCAGCGTAGTAATAAAGTAAAGTATTGTACAGCACAGTACAGCAAACCTGCTCCAGCCGGCAATAAACCGGAAAGCTAGCCAGCTAAGTTAGCTACTGTACTGTACAGTATAGTACTTAACTAATTTGACCCGCACAAATACAACACTGACAATGAGTCACAGAATATTATGTTTTTATGTTTCCTTTTGGTTGGATCTGTATATCAGTTGTTACGAATCTATACAGCTATAAAATAGTAATGCGCAACATTCGTGGTTTGCATGTACGTTATATACGAGACAGGGAAAAGGCTGCCTCGGTTGCTTAAACAGGCCGCCATCTTTAGCCAAAGCTAGACAGAAGCTAGCTGGCTTCTCACTGTATTTGTTGCGAAATTAAATATCTTTCTCAAATATAAACATACGTCAGTGGGCTTTAGCATCGTCGTACAAATATATTTAATGTAACCATAATATCCACGATTAAAAGGAATGTTAGTCGATCTAAGAATGGTTTTCTACATAGTCGGCGCCCTATCTAGCCCAACCTAATGGCGCACGAACCAGCTACATTACATAGCTGACTAGTGCGTGTATTGAACACGGAACAAACATCCCAAGTTCGGTTGCAACGACTTTCAAATTATGATAAATAATATCTGAAAAACTTACGCGGAAGAATCCCGCGTCCATTCTTGTTGGAAGATATTCGTAGGAGCTGTTGAAAAAAGACGTGTGGCTCCGACAAAAATTGAGGAGTCTGAGAACGCACGAGTCTAAGGGTCGACTAGAGGAGACCGAGAGTAATGCACATACTGTAAAAGACGGATGAACGAGGGTACATTCATATTTAAGGAAGTGACAGATCGTCCGTCTCCGATTAAAAAAGACATCCTTTATTAGAACATCTGTAATAGAATTATCAAAATAATTAGATAATATTCAAAGCTAAATTCGCAAAAGGCAAATTAGCACGTCTACTCAATAATTATATTAAAGTAGGTCCATAACGTGTTATTCATGAAAGAATGCTATAATGGCCTATAATAAATGTTTGACAGTAAAATGGAACAATCGTAATTTGTGTCATTTAAGATGCAAAAAATATCTATTTAGCATCTCTCCATGCAGAGGTACTAATAGTCATCAGACCATCAGTAACTTACCATAGCGTCATCATCGTTATCATTAACATCAAAATGTAAATATATATTAGAGCAATATGATAGGCAGTAGGCTAATTATGAACATTGAAGTAATCCATGAGAAAAACGATTTATTACTGAATGAGTTGTTCAAAGTACACTGCAATCAATATATTTCATATTGTTTTCATATTAAATTAATTAAAAGAGGCTTAATTTTACAGTACCCCAATTCTACCCCTATTCTCACTGCTGGTATAACGTGTACTCCAAACAAGGGCAAGGGCAATAAAACTGTATATAATCATTGGCTGGTTTTAAATCAATTCAAACAATTAAAACAACAGTGAAGATAATATCTGACAATATGTTTCCCTGAAAAACATAAAACAATGCTGGAGGGTCTGTTGGTCTAGTTCAGTCTACAGTCCTTGTTTGGTAGAACTTTTGCAGAATTCATACTTGAGAATACTTTGCATAAACTGTGGAACTTTACATAGATCTTGCAGATCTGGTTCATTGGTTTAGTACAATGAGGTACCAGAATCTGGTAGACAAAAGGAGATTCACTGTAAACCTGATGAAGTGGACTAGGGTAGAAGGTTTTGTGTCTTTGAGAGGGAATATGTTAGCTGTTTGGCAGTCCCTCGTTGGTTCTCTTGCTTCGAATAGAACTGAGCATGTCTGAGACAAGCTCTTCAAGACCAAATTCTGGCACCCAGCCCCAATCTCTCCTGGCATTGGAGTCATCAATCCTCACTGGCCAGCTGTCAGCTGGAAAATAATAACAAATATTTGGTTCGTAAAAGAATACCCAATTAATATCAATATTTAATATATTTTCATTATATATTTAAATCAGTTTAGTATAACTCATATCACAATTGTATTTGTATTTAATGGATGACCACCTCAACAACAAACAAATCTATCTGCTGCTACCAATTAGTGAGAGATAATAAAACAATAAACAATTGAAACCTTTTTAACTCACCACACCCAATAAATACATCAGGTCATGGTCACGTACCAATAGTCTGGCGCACAGGGTCAGAATCGTAGGTCACCTTGAGGTGAGGCAGGTGCTTGCGGATTTCCTGGGCCACCTCTTCTGGGGTGAAGCTGATGGCTGCAATATTATAGGTGCGCAAGGACAGCTGGCACGCCGGAGTCTGCATGAACGCCACAGTAGCACGATGGCAGTCAGAGATGTGCATCATGGGAAGACGAGTGTCAGAGCGGAGGTAGCACTCATGGTGACCTGTGCTGAGAGCATCGTGGAAGATTTGAACCGCATAGTCTAAAGAAAGAGAGGAAGAGTGCTTGGTTTGTTATTTCCGAAGAACTTTTTTGTAGGTATACCGTTCCAAGGGGATATGAGGTGATACCTGTTGTTCCTCCTCCAGTTTGTGCACTGGCAGAGATCACACCCGGGTAGCGAAGGCAGCGGAAGTCTAAGCCATACTTATGATGGAAGTACTAGTAGAATGAAAACAAGTAAACAAAATGGCTGCAATAGCAGACAGACAAGGGAGTGTCAGCATATATGAACAGATGAAGACAGCCCCACCTCCCCCATCAGTTCCCCATGAACTTTGGACACTCCATAGATGGTGCGAGGCCTTTGAACACAGAGGTCAGGTGCAGGATCACGTGGAGAGGAAGGCCCAAATGCCCCAATGGTGCTGGGGACAAAGAGACGGAGGCAGTGCTCCATGGCCAAATCCAGCACATTATGAAGGCCTGGGTAATGGTAGAAAGTAGAGGAAAGAATTTAAATATAGCCAAGCATATATTCTTATATCAGTAACAGACTGGGGCAAGCAAGCACAATCCAGGGCATCCATTGACATGGTTGTTTCACAAATGAACCCATATTGGAGAAGACCTGTGATGTTAATCTTGCGAGCCAGTGCCACGTTAGCCTCCCCGACAACACTAAGGAGAGCACTGTAGTGGACCAGCCAAGTGATGCGGTTTTTCATAATCAGTTCTTTGAGGTTCACGTAGTCCAACACATCAGCATACATGAATGGGCCTATATGGAAGATTTGGAAGCAAAAGTCTTTAAGTGTACTACTGTATATGAAGGTTGTGAAATTAGAGGATTTGAATTTGAAATTGGTTTTGCATACCGCTGTTGATCACGTGTGGTGGAGGCTTCTTGATGTCTGTGAGAATTACATTTTCTGTTCCATACTGTTTCCTAAAAATTACAATGTATTATATGTGAAATAGGGATTTTCATTGCAATGTCTGGGAAAATTGTGAACCTTGTTACCTCAGTATCTGTGCAAGTCCCACACCTAACTGTCCCAGGCCACCTATACAAAGATAACTATTATTTATTATACTGCATTAGTACATTAATGCATTAATACAATACACAATAGAAATGTAAAGGCAGGCATCAAACAAGGCCAAAATAAAAGACTAAATAAGGGCTAATGTACATACTGTATAGTCCTATAATCAATGACTTTGTGAACGTATACATGCTTCAACAGAATAACAACATGTTTTGTTTACACCATAGACAGCTACTAGGCCTATTCACTTGCTGGGTCTTTTATGGTATGCTAAGTGCCAACGCTGTCTGTCTATTGTAATGAGGGAAAATGGGAACCCTGCTGCCAGCTTACAATGAAAACACTTCTGATAACAGGATAAGCGATTATTAACACATTTCCGGGTACACTTTACACATGCCATATGTGATTAAACTCAATGTCAGGGATGTGAATATTTAGATATGTGTATACCTGTAATAAGCACCCTGGGATTGTCGAGGTTTATGTTGGGAGTGGGACTCGTCGACTCGCGACTGTTCCACCTGCTTGTCTGCCAGGGCGTAGAACTGAATCCCCGGGCGGTTGAACTCCTGCTTCTACAACCGTTGCAAAATGAGACCAATAGGGCCGAGGTGCGCATAAACACCCGCATACTCAATTCCACGTCGAGCAACTGTCCCCTATAAGGTTTAACCAAGAACAATAATAAGCTACTGTAGTCTTATTCCCACAGCTTATTCCCACAGTTCAAGATCAACGCTTTGCAGTAAAGGTTACAAACTTCTAAATTTCTCCTCAAAATCCACACACACACACACTAAACTGAAATATATTAGCTTACCTGGATTCAAATACAGAGTGATAAACAGATGAACATAGCCACTAGCTTAGTTCATCGGAGGTGAACTGTTAAAACACTAAACAATAAGATGAAAATGTAGCTGATATAACAGATTTTGTGGCATCCAACTGTTAAAATGAAGGGATTGGTCACTGTTTGAGCGCACCAAACAACCATTGGATAATGGGGCAGGTAAAGAAAGGCATGCTGGGGAGTGTAGTTTTAGCTTCCATTACTATTTCTCAAAAGCACTCCTGCCTTTTGACTGAACAGAACTACACACTCCAGCGTGCATTGCTTCATGTGAACAAACCATGGATGTATAAGACGCAAAAACCTATACATCCATGGTCCAAACGTGCTGACTAGTTGCCCAAAGGGGATTTGTATTGTATTGTGTGGAGCATTTAGCTGAGCTTAACAGAACTGTGGGTTATGTGTTAAAGTTGAATTATAGTGATACAATGAGAGAAAGGGAACCATTACGAATTATGAATTATGAATAATGAAATATATATATATACATATATATATATATATATATATATATATACATATACACATATATATACACACATACACATTATATATATACATATATACATATATACATATATATACATATATACATATATACACATATATATACATATATACATATATATACATATATACATATATACACATATATACATATATACACATATATATATATATACACACACACACACTGTACATGTGCAGTATATATATTGTATACATAATACAAAATAATAGTCTGGAATCAGAGTATCAAGAATCAAACATTTTATTCAGTTTGTAACAGAAATGGAAAATATAAATATGACACCAACAGAGTGCAATTTATTCACAATTAGAAAGAATGAAAACAACAACAACAAATACAATACAATATTACTACGTAGACTAAAAAAAGCCTTCTACAGTAAAACATCATGCACATTGGCACTGTACAAATCAATCATATTCTTAAAAGCAATATATATAGCTTGTCTTTCATGTGTCAATCATCCAGGTCAACAAACCTTTTGTGTCTTCAGCAGTCTATCTTGCTTGCTTCCATTTTTCCTGACAGTCAACTTATCCCATTCACTGACAATGGATCTTATCTCATTTTGGACATGTTCCAGTTGACGGGCATGTTCAGTCCACTTCAGGAAAAATCCTGACAATGGGACAATGTAAATTCCATATTCTTCAGAGAGCAATTGATATTGAGCAGCGCTATTACTGTCATAGTAGCAATGTAATAAAGAACAGAACCCTGTGTATATATGTATATGTAGCTCACCCATCCAGAGATGCAGGGACTGTGGGTGGACTGAGGGCCAGATAGCCAGCTCTGTGGGCTCATACAGGTAATTCGAGTAGCAATCCTGCTCCTCGGGACTCAGCAGTGCATGGAACAGACAATGTGTATTTTCCTTCAAGCCTATGGCCACCCTGACAACAAGGGACAATTGGAGATAGATGAGAAATTCTCATCTATACATTGTATAGATGGGCATGAACATATTTAAGCAGTTATCATCCCGCAACCCCAATAAAGTATGTAAAAACTGGCCATTTACACTACCTATTAGTAAACACCACTGAAAGAAATTCATGAATATCACTGGGGGTCTCTACATAGAGAAGTACTTTTCTAAATATGGGTTAGGACCATAGAACTCTATATATTAACGGTTAGGACCCCCCCAATGGGTCATTGGATTATCTTAAATAAAATGTGCATACCTTTTTCACTGTGTCTTTTTATGCCATTAAACAAACTTTTTGGAGGTCATGCATCAGAAACTAAAAAAAACTCTGGCTTATACTGAACGTAACCTGTACATATCAACACAGGGACCATGATACGGACCTCTCCTGGTCACTGTTACAGAGGAAGGTGCCATAGTTGGAGGCGTAGGCCTCTGCCGCCAGCCTGACCAGCAGCTTCTCAGAGAAGCCCAGTGCCAGGGGAAACTGCTGCCACAGCTGCCACACACAGTCCAATAGCAGCAGGAAAACTGGTGCCTCCTGCTGGAGACGGGCATGGGAGTAAGCCGAATGGGCACATCGCTGCTGGAACGGGTGGCCTGCCTGGGGGGACAGCACTCTTATTACTCACTATCCTTTCTCTCCCAATATGAATTTAATAACATTTTCAACAACCCACTTTAATTTAGTCTCTATAGTCTAGATAGAAATCCAATGTCAACTTATAAAACCTAAAAAGCACACAGGACTTGGGCAATCAAGAACATGCATACTGTGTGTATATTATACTGTATATATATTATCTATATTATTATTAGAATTGTTTGTGGTATGTTTTTAAAGTGGTACATGATTTTCTATACATGCCCTACCTCTTTGGTGATTAAGTCTAACTGCACTGCCAATATTTATAATAATGATAATGATAATAGTGCGACGTAGTACGTCACACACCTGTAACCACTCCCTGTCCAGCAAGGAGAGGAAGCCCTCCAATGTGCGGCAGCTAGGGTCCATGATGATCTGTGCCAAAGTGCTGATAAGCAAAGTGGAGTCTGTCCCTTCAGAACCGTGAACCAACACTGAATGACCATCCCTGGAAACACAGACACACACACACACACACACACACACACACAAAGTTCCCAGGCATATTATAACCTAGAATGATGAACTAGTCCAGAAAAACTGCACTGATGACTTGTATCACCGTTTAATAAACTGCTTGTGTTTGGGGGTATAGATTTGGTCGGACAGTTTAGGTTATAGAGTTAAGCCCAATGCCCACTGAAGGTGTCGCCAGACTTTTAGTCTTTCAGTTCTTTTTAACGAGGTGACGCCCACTGGTGGTGGCTGACCTATACCCATGTGTAAATGAGCTACTTTAATTCATATTTAAAGTGGACATTCAATGCCCCTTTCCATATGTTGACATAGTTCCTTGAGGACTCAATGCAATGTATTTGACATGCTGTCATGCCGACAGGCCCACCCCCTTCCCCAGAATACTGATAGCCGCTCTGTGACAGGTGGCTCGTCTTGTCACTTGCATCTAGTCTTGTCATCAACCCCAGTCTATATAGTGTGGACATTCTGTTTTTCCCCTTTACGGTTTATTTTGTGTTACTGCCTGTAGTCTGTTGAAATGTTGTACTTACTAAATTAAAATATACTTATTATGCATTAGTATTCTGTTCCCTTGTGTCTTTTCACGCATTACACATGCAATACCACATAGTTTATGTGGAATAGCATCGTATAGTAAAATGCCTGTTTCCATAGTCTCAGATAAGTTTCTTTCAGTGACTGTTGCTTTAAATCCAACAAGCCACTGCTCAACCCACCCCCTCTTCCAAGTAGCGTGCTGACATATTGTTATGGCTTTGCTACTGTTGAGCTGTCGGTGATAATACCGCCTATAACTAAGCAGTGCACCCATATCGGTTTGAACCAGAAGCCCTTTTCCATTTTCCACAGCTTTTTCAAGGAGTTATATTGCGCATCCATTCCGCCTCGCCATTCAGACTAAGGATACGGGAGGCGGAATGGGAAGTCAACACTGACATACAGTAACAGCAGTGGTAACACAGCCCGGAATAATGTGTAGGGATAGCCGGCTCTGTGAAACAGAGACAGGGATGTGACATTTTTATAACCAGCCATATGTATCCACAAGCCCATATTCAATGTTTGAAGTTTAGTTTATACTATAGCAGGACACGCAGGTGTCCTTTCCTGCTAACCAGCCATGTATCCTCATAGCATGTATTATGAATGAAGAGTTACTATAGCGGGTAATTGTAGCCGTCATGTGTTAGCTACAGGGCTAGCTACAGCAAAGGGATATAAAAAATATAGAGATGAGAATTATTAGTAATGTTAATGATATAATGGTATATTGCTTTTTAATGCTGATGCCATTGTTCTAACAGAACTTACATATTATTTTACTTTTGATGTATTTAGTTAGTTTCAAGTCTATAAAGTATTAATCACCCTGACGTTGAAAGGGACTACAATTGAGTCCCAGAGGCTGTGGTACCCACCTCTCGACACACTCTACCAGCAGACCAGCTGTGGACAGAGCAGTTTGCACATGAGACAGCCACTTGGAGTTTGCAAGTTTGCTGAGCCAACGGTCCATATTGTTACACTGCTCTCCACAAGCCTCCACCAGCTTAATCAGACTCTCCTGGAGTGATTTACCCCTGTACACACAGACATGTGTCATCATGCACATTCAGTACAGGGAAATAAGAGATTGATTTGTTTGGTAGAAAAAAATAACCCCTGGCCCAAATAACACCTTTCCATCTGCTTGTGTAGTCTCTTCCAGCCAGGGTAACAGGATTTGGATTCGAACCCACCACCAGTCATCCGTGCCTGTTGAGCCTGCTGACTTGATCGAGTGTCAATGATGTAACCTTTGTCTGAGCCGTCAATCACAGTCTGGAGAAGGAGCTCATCCTCTTGGCAGCGCTTCTTATTGGCACCTGTCAGTGGCTGGCTACTGCGCATGATAACCTGAGTGAATATAATAGAAAAGGCTTTATTTGTCCATATGACTGTCAGACAATGACAATGTTACATATTAATCCACTGCATTAATATGTAATATTAATTCACTGCACATAAATAACTACAACTTCTCCACAAAGGATCAAAAATATAAATAATTTATTTTTTACTTTTTTACCAATTACTAATACCATGGCATAGAACAAACAATTAATAGAATGTATATTTTATATATAATCATAATAAAAAACTAAATATATATTTTGAAAATCCCTCCTTGACTGCCTGGGTGTGTCCAGACTGCTTGAGTGACTCTCCCTGAATCTTCTACATTACACAGTATAGGCAATGTTTTGTTAGGATGGGATCACCTTCTTTTTGACTGTTTCTGTTGACTATAAAAAGTTGTCCAGAACTTCAGCATGACTTGCTAAATATTACATGTAAGTCATTTTGGATAATAGTGCTAAATGTCTAAAATGTAAGTACCGGTATATAAGGGCTAATCAAACAACAAACAATAAGGGGTAATCTGTTTGATTACCACACCTGTCTTTAAAGAAACTGAAAAGGACAGACAGATGTTTGAGAAGACAGAAATTGTCAGGTTGGCCTTGTGCTGCAATAGAGGTTACAGTTACTTATATCAGTAACCACACACACTTGAACCAATAATAAGAAGAGCCCCAGCTGTCCTGCCCAAAAGGTGTGATATATGAGAGTGTCCTAATCAGCCAAACATACCATGCCATTCTTTCTGTGGTAGTAGCAGAGGACAGGAAAGCGTCCTCCCTGCCTGAACCTGGCCACTTTCTGCAGCGTGTCATCGTCTACAGCCCTGGGGACGATGACAGCTGTGGGGTACGAGGGGCACACAGAGTAGTCCCGGTTCACGCCACTCAGCCTCCAGCGCTCAGAGAAGACAGCACCTGGGCAGTCTGCCGATGTTGACTGTGGGACAAACAGATGGATCCAAGAATGAATAAAGTAATAATGCAGGAATTACAGGAATGCATTCATATGTCATGTCAAAGAATGGTTCATGACAAAAACAATTTATCATCACAAGAGATAATATTTTAATAATACAGAGATTATATGAGATGTACTGTACTACCTCAAGCACGCCATTCACGGGGAGTATTATACATTTTGCCCATGTACTTTGACATGTAGAAAGCACAGGGGCAGTGTGTACACATTAGTTAGTGTCGTTTATGTAGCTGTGTTGCCACATGCAGGTTTCCCTGTAATAGCAGTGGGGTGGGGATATTTCTATTAAGCAGGAACACAAGCTGTTTGAAGCACATATAATATACTGTATACTACATGTTAAAGAGCTACAGGAACAGGACAGCACCAGCGGATGTCCTAAATGTTGACCCCAGCATTCTGTTATCCAATTTTTCCTGTCCAAACTGCTGGGATCATCACGAGGAAGTGAATAGCATGTGATAGCGTGTGTGTGTGTGTGTGTGTGTGTGTGTGTGTGTGTGTATACCTGCATAGTTTATGCACGTTTCCAAAAATATGTTTTAAAGTAGGTGTCTCTATAGTATGAATTTATACATGTGTGTACTGTATATACAGTAGGTTATGCTTTACAGATAATATCAGTATATGCAGTGTGTGTGTGCTTGTTCCTTACACGTGCCTCCATTTGAGCATAATGCTTTTCTGGGCTCAAGAGACCCCACCCAACCTGTAGACTGAGGTTAGAAGGTCTGTAGAAGAATGGATACATATCCGACACACACTCCAGACAAGAGAGGGCCTAGATATATTTATATATAGAGGGAGAGAGAGAAAGTGTCATAGAGATCAGCAGAAAAAAAAGCATTGTATTTCATTGTAAGCATTGTATTTGTAACTAGCATGTCAATGCATGTCAAAAATGCATAGCAACAATGTCAGCACTGTACCTCAATGGAGCAGGCAATGTTTAGACACTGCTCCATGCCTGGAAAATCTAGCTGGAGGATATGCAGGTCCTTACACTTAATAGTGATGGTCCCTGAAGATCCAGTTGTCCTGAAAGTGAAAAGTGAAACGCAATATATAACTGAAGGCATACACATGCGCAGTTTGTGTCATAGAAAGCAGAAAAGGCAGAGAGCTGGGACTGGACTGTATGTGATGGACTGTGTATGTTGCACTGGGAGTGTACTCTATCATTCCCTCCTCTGTGCCAAAGAACGTTACTCCCAAGGGCGCTCAGACATGTTCACATAATAGTGAAAGCAGCACTGAAAATAAATTAGCTAAAATAATATGTATTGGTTACTAATTGCAGTACAGACATACAGTAGAAAGCAACGACCAGCAGACATAAAGGCTGTACAGCAACACAGATGATATCCAACCTTTGACTCAGGCCTGCACTAGAGAAGAGGCTGGGATAGCCCAAAATGTTTTCCACACTGGTTAGAGAGATTATTGGGACACAGTAATTCGTTATTAATTACACATTCAAGTAGGCTATTCAAACAGCGATTGTTAACGTTATAAGTCAAATACTTGCCGTTAATTAGTCTGATCATTTGTCAAATAAATGTACAATAGGCTAACCTAACAAACGTCTTGCATCATTACCTTTTCTCAATGGCATCGATGTTCCGAAGGAGCAGTAAAACCTGTCTAGAGCTGTCCCCATCCCTTTCAGAAAACAAGAGGTGGTGACCGGTAATGCATAGAGTGCCTTTAGTAGGCGTTTGAAATGGTTGTCGTAGCACCACATCTTCAACGTTGGCCGTCTTAATGTGTTCTGAAAACTCCATCAATGTCAGTTTGACCGTAAATGTAGAATGCTTTCGCTTCTCCTTCCGTCTCTTACGTTGGCTGAAAATCACTTCCTCCAATCTTGCTTCATCAGAGTTGATGTTGAAAGTGAAAACTGTAATCAACAAAATGCCCGGACCCCTCCCTCTTGAAAAACACGTAGCCCTACGCTGTGTAGCCTACAGAAAATATTTAGTGCAGCAGCCTTTAATTTGTTTAATGGATAGGCTTAGGCAACTATAAATAGCTCTACTCGAAATAGTTCTGCCAGCCTCTGAATAATTGTACATGTGTATATGTTCAAAGGCACGTGGATAAATTCAGGAAACTCAAATAATGTTAAACTGTGCTGTTACAATTAGTATATACGATTCTAAAACTAAATGTATATATCTCTCTCTCTATCTCTCTATCTCTATCTCTCTATCTCTCTCTCTGCTAAGCCTTTCAGGATGTTTGAAAAGGCCTGATCCCGCGCGCTCCGGCGAGCTGAATTCATGCTTTTACAGATATTTTAACTGGAAACATAGACTACATTGGTTATCTATAGGGCACAGATGAGGGAACATAATGCAATCAGAAGAATAGCCATTAGTAAATATTTTCGAAATATAAACAAGGATATTGGACACAAGCCTTAGTAGCCTACCTTATTGTCATACATACATTGCCTAGCAACATTCATTTGACCACATTCGGTTAAGACAAACGCCATGTTTGTCTCAAAGACACACCTTTGCTATTATCACGGACATGAAGTTAAATGCATTGGCACGAGTTGACTGAAACAGTAATGTGATAACAGTCTGCCGTCCGTGCACGGGATGGCACAGGGTTAATAACAAATGGCACATTATATACTAAACACGGCGGTGACAGAATTCTAGTATGACATTTGACCACGACCATGTTCTTAACAATTACGTTTGTGCATTTTTAGGTATAACCTTCTGCCAAGTATGTGAGAAGTAAGCTATTGAACTCTCTGTTTCTATTAAGATATGACTGCTAGTTTGGGTAAAAAGATAACGAGAGGCTCATGCGTGTCTCTTGTTTTGCTATAGGCCTATGTCACAGCCTTTCTAAGAGAACACTGCCATTCCAACCTGTTTTTACACTCAGAATTGTACCATTCTTGCAAGAATTAATAAAACCACAGAGACAAGTTCTGCGGTGCCTCAGTTATTCGTATAGCAGAAGCAGAAAAAATATGTTCAAATGGACGGTGAGGGGAAGATTAATGCTTGAATATACTTTTTATTGCATGATGGGTGATGTAGTGGATTTTCAGGTGTAGGATTATAGAGGATATATAGAGGATCTTTTGGATGGGATTACTTTTTGTAGGCCTATGTAAAATGTTTTAAACAAAAATTATAAAAACGAAAAACAAAATGGTGTTTAATTGAAGTGTTGTTAAAACTCGCTCTCTCGTTCTCTCGCTCCATAGAAGAATGATGAGAAGAATGAGAAGAATGACGAGAAGAATGATGTCTTGGATCCATACAGCTACGAAGCGCCGCTGGTGTAGTGGTATCATGCAAGATTCCCATTCTTTCGACCCGGGTTCGATTCCCGGGCGGCGCATAGGCTTCAATCAGCACTCTATAGATTCCTGACTTGACCTATAACACAGAAGGACCATTGCGAGAGTAAAACTTGTATCAAGGTAAATAACATTACATGTCTATGAGAAACTTCGCTACGTAAGCCACTAGATGGCAGCACATTTTCAAAATATGAAACTAAGCATTTATTTTGGCCGAATTGATTAGCTATGCAGCAGGCTGTAGAGAATAAGCAAAAAGAAGAAACGTCTGATCAATTATAAGATGAATATCGCTTTATAAAAGTGTAACCTACAAAAGAATATTGATAAAACTATTTCCCAATAAACAAACAGAAAAGACGATGTCCCTATTTAAATTTATGAATCTATACTTTCTGACAACTGGGAATATGGGCGGTCACTGTCTCTTATCAAGCTATAAATAAGGTTAGGATTGGTGGTTTCGCTACCAGGCTGGAACTGTGCGCTCTGTGATAAGGGAAATACATTCCTATGCTGTACGTCTCCACCTCTGCCTTAACGCAAACTATCAATGAATTTGAAAGAGTTTGGAGAAGATGAAATCTCTGAGGTTGACACCTTAAATTTGGATAGTGTGAAGGCACTTACTGTAAAACTGAAGTTACAGACACGCAGACCATCCTACTTTGAATGGCAGGAACGCGTGCAAAGTCGTCCCTGGGAGGAAGACTTGAAGGACGCGGAGGAAAGCCCAGACGCAGTTGGAAAAGGAGTTAACGTCCCGGTATTATTGAGAAATGAGAATTCTGAACTAGTTGTACGGGACATATGTGGCTTTGATACCATCGATGATGCGTTAGACTTCTTAAGAAATGAGCTGGTGAGTAATTATACACACAGAACGACATTGTTTCATGTTTCCCAAATATCAGGTTACATTTCCTACAAGAATTATGTTTAACCCGTTTCACAGTGTGCCTTAAGTGAGCATATAAATCAATAAGTCTACATATTAAATTATTTTACTTAACAAAGTTGAAGTCTGAACTCTAATATTAGCCTGTAAAATCGGTTAATGCATGAACACGTGTGTACATATGTTTGCGGTGTTTTTCAAACGAAAGCCTGCTGAAAATGTCATATCTCATATAAAAATAAAAACAACAAACTGCTTGCATGTGGTTTCCTCAGTCTCAGACCTGCAAACACATATGACATAATGTATAAAAGGAAGCACTATATATAGGTCACAGAAGAACATTTGGTAAAACAAATGTTCACGCCTTCGTTTTCAGAGAGAGATGCAGGTTCAGGACAACCGGCTAGCCCGCCAGCTGATAAGTCTGCGTGGGGAGATCCACCGTCTCAAAGTGGAGCAGGTGTGCCACCGCCACAAGGAAATGTTGGAGGACGCCACCTACGAGCTGGAGGAGTGCGACGAGGAGTCAGATCTGCTATGTGATATCCCCATGAAGGCCGCCTTTGCCCTGTCCACCCCGCTAAAGCACCTGGGCCTTACCAAGATGAACATAAACTCCAGACGTTTCTCGCTGTGTTAATGGCACAGATGATGATGATGAGTATAGAGTGTTTGACTTTTTTATGAAAAATACTCCACTTATGTCTAGCAACAAAGAGGCCTGGATCCAAGAAAATGTTTGGAATTGGTTGTGCATTCGTTGGTCTCGTAATATACTGTAGGCATCACGATTACTTTTCATTATTTTTAACATTTCACTGTGTATTGTGAAACGGTTGGGATATTTGCAATTATTTCTTAGAACTTCTTTGTGAGCAGAGTTTCAGCTGTGAGGCCAATACCTATACTGAAGCACTCAAGCAAGGATTTTTGTTTATAAATTATGAAATGATTTGAAGTGGAATAATTGGCTAATTTGTAATAATGCACCATCTGATGACACCGTTTTTTAAAAAGCCAGACAGTCAAAAGTCAACCTATTTCTGTAAATCAATGTCCAGCTCTATGTATGTGGGGGTGCATGTGGTTTAAATAGTTTGAAACAATGCTTTAACTCTTATTGATATGGTGACGTCCAAAGATGATGTTTGACTTTGTATTCTCTGCTGTCTGGTCTGGGTCTGTCCAGAAGCATTCCCACAGAATGCACCAAAAAGAACAGGGGTGTTGGAATGGTCTCACCTGCAAGCCTGTGCCCTATGCAATACAATGTCCAATGTCCATATACTGTGGAGCACGTGTCTCTTTTTTATAGATTCAGACCTTATTGTGATATGCATATTTCTAAAGTAAATTAGCAGTAGATAAATAAAATATGTAAGTATATTTGATGAGGGGCATTACGGGATGTATATAGTGGTTGATGATTACCAAAATGAAATGTTAAGCAATAGGCCTAATTCAATGTATTGAAGTGTAATATCACAAAACTGTAATGTGCAGTTACTATTATGCACTTAACAAATAAGTTAACAAATAAGTGTTTTTTCACCATTACCTAAACATCACAAGGTTAAAAATATTAATATAATGTGAAAAGTCAATGCAAGTTTCATTTATATAAACATACAGTTGACTGAATCTTTGACTGTGTGTCTGTCAATTTCCTTCTTTATCTAACCTCTTGTGACTTCAGCAACTTGTCATCTTAGTCTGCGTCCTGGCATCACCCATATCATCACCTGAATCAAATGCAGGCACAATAGCAGAAAACCCATAGGCCTCATCAATGCATATTGTGCACCATACTGTTCCAGGTGAATGGATGACGACAGATCACAATTGAGGATCTAACTATTGTGATAAATTATGTCAGATGAGGAGACCTTATTTTTAATGTTCACAATTTCTCATACATTTACACTTCTATTTTTCACAATTTGAACTGCTTCAATCTGCTTCATAAGCACACAAGCAAGTGGTAAACACAAACAAAAGCTCGCCTGAAAACCAGCAAGCACCTGCATGCTTTGCACGGAGGTGTTGGAAAACTCCATCCTCAGAGATAATGTCTCAAAATGTGTAACAGCATGTGATTTCCAACCACATTTGGAATTTGTGACAACTGTAGCTAAACGGAAATGAGGAATACCCCAAAACAGATCACTCATACCCCACCCACAACGTCCTTAAATGTTAAAACCTTAACTTAGCTTAATGCAAAAATATGCAAACATTGTGATTCTGAAATTAAACATTTTCTATTTAGGAACGCATTCATGGTAAAGCAAATGGATTTCAGTATGGCTATAGCATTGAAAACACATTTTTCAATAAATCAATATTTTCAAAAAAGTTCATCCTAATCATTAAACATCTTCGTGTCCTTTCTCCTCAGTTTAATGTTTCATTCCTACATGTATTTTCTATCTGAAAGCAGCTTCTTTAATGGAAAAAGAAGATAACAGAGGCGTCTACTCTATTTTGTATGTGAAACAATATGCTGCGGTTGTCACTATGCGTTTCCTGTATTGTTTGGACTGATTTCCTGTCAGTGCATGCTCTTTAACTGCAGCCTGTACTGGGAGTTTTCTTTTGCTTTGTATGGAGAAGGAGAATGATAGAAATATGTCAATCAGGCTAGGTCCATGCCCACTGCCACCAGAAGTGAAAAAAAGTTTGTTCTTCATCATGTATCCAGAGGGAGTGGGAATTGGCTAATTGTGATCATTTTCTGGTCACATTTCTAGCCAGTCACATATACTGCCACACAGATGGTGTTTCCAAATAAGCTGGGGTGGTGTTAGTGTTTTAAAAGAAAGCATCGCTCTCAGCTTAAAAATTATCTCATACTGTGAATGAATGATACATATGTTCTACCCCATAGGAAACAGAAACATGTAGAAAATGTCCAGCCAAGCAGATTTTGAACATAATAGGAAGAACAAGTGATTATCAATTATCTATCTGAATTCAGACTGGACTGAAGTCAGTATTACATTTATTGTATCATTTGAGTATTAATTGATTGGAATTTTTCACAGAGCATGCCCTATATTCCTATTGTTTCTTCATTGCAATTTTACATATATTTTACTGTCTAGCTAAGTCTACAAAACTAGTTGTGCACTAGCACATAACAGTATACTTTGAATCTGACAGCTGACTCAAGGAAAGAAACTCAGTACGATGTTAAACATTGGAATCCCACAATCCCACACTACTACCGTTACTTATTTATAAAGGTCTTTTGTCTTTTTCTCCCCAAGCATCTTGTTGGAATAGGGCCGCTCTGTATGTTTTGTGATCAAAAAACTATTTTATCTTTCCACTATCTTCCGTCCATATTAATTGTCATGTCATATTATTTCAAGTCAAGTCTTTCTGAATATTTCATACATAGAAGGCATTGCACAATATAATGCAACCCCAATGTAATACAGACCCCATCCCTCTTCCATACACTTAATATCTATTTAAAAACTATAGCATTTATAATCTCCCACCCAGTCATGCACATGGGTATTCTACAATGACATCCAGAAACCCTGAACTGAAGTTTTGTTATTATAGTATTATAATATGTGATGTAGATTCAGGGCTTATGTACAGTATGGCATACCTACATTACGATATATACTGTATCTATAGTATGAAAACACTTGACTAGTAGGCCACGAATAGGTGGTTTTACTGGGATAGGTTAATACAAATATGTACCCATGCTGCTGCTTCGTATCCCGCTTTATGGGATGGAAGATTCACATTTCGGCTCCCAACAATTACAACGTGCTGTCCTGACCCCTTAACATTGCGCTAACACAGCTGCACGGTGAGCACCTGCTAGAACCCTGCAGCAAACCCTCAACATTTCAACGACAGGAAGTGTCTTGGGCAGCTATCTCTCCGCACATTGTGGTGCATGTGTGTGTATGTTTGCAAGTGTGCTTCTCCCGGCACAGTGCTTTTGACGTGAGTTATGAGATGACATCTTAACACCTAAAGTCTAGCTGCACACATCGTGGATTTATATTTAAGTAAGAAGCTAAAACTCAAGAATACAGTGTATTTGTTGTCATGGATAAACATACTAAGGCTTAAGAAATCTGAACCCATTGGATTCTTTGAAAATTGAAGAGAACGGGACAATTCAAGAGGGGTGAGTATCAAAGCAGTGATTATAAGAAAATAGAGTGTTATGAATCACAAATAAAATGTTGTAGGCCTTTGCTAGATGTAAATAAAAAAGACAGGATATAATGAGCAATATAATAGGCTATATAATTGACTAACACGTTAGTAAAATGATGGCGTTTTCACCATAAGAAATGTATTCCTCTCATGATATAGCTTTATGAGTGTAACATTACAGTAGGCCAAACAACAAACCATGTTCAGACATTGGTTGAATTTTCTTTTATAGTGAAATTGAGGATCACAAGGTCCACTATGCCCTCTAAAAATCTGATTCAACTTCTGATTTTATTTTAATTTAGCCATACACCTACATGATATATGTAGAGTTAACTTTTGTAGGCCTAATTAACTTTACATGTACATGTATATTATGTAGGAGAATACATGTACAGTAGTTTCATTTAAAATTTGAAGAAAGACACAAAACAAGAACTCTTATGGAGGTAATTGCTGTACAAAAAGCATCATTCACATATAAATAATGGTGAAAGGTCAGAAAGAATCTTTGATGAACAGTATACATGTATTTATATGTATTTATGTTTGTAAATTGTTGCCATGCTCGATCAACAACTGCGTTACTACTTTACTCACAGTGTAGAAAATGATGCAAAACAACTGGAATGCGTCTTTAGACCATTCAGCTGTATCTTCTTGAAAAATAAGGGAATCCCTTCAATGGAAAATGTTGACTCTACATGAGACCTTGCCAGTTTTAGTAGTGTTGATATTTCAATAAATCCCCTTCACCCTTACTTAAACTGTTCCATAGGGTATACGAATACATCAATACACTGCTATTTCCGGGTCAGATTATTCCAGATGTTTCTCTCCCGGATTTAGGCTTTTGGGAGAGACAACCTTCTGCTTTCAGCCCTCTGCCAATGTTACATGAGTGGCCCAATGGGAGCAAAGTGGGCTCAACAAAGCAGAAGTAATGTGCAACTCTACCCTGAGCATGTACAGATAAAACTATAGTCAAAAGAAAAATGCGTTCAAATCCTTCTGAAACAAAACTTTTGTTATGGCCAATTATACATTTTAAAACCATTTTTTATGGACAATCATTCATCCGCTGTTATTAAATACTTAAAACTGGCTGACCAATGAATTTGGTGACTTGTCATTGTATTGTTAATTCTAAAAGTGAAAATTGGACTTATTTAATTCAATTTAAGTTGTGAAAGCTGTTATTGCAATTTAAAAATTCCAAATTTTGGTATGTTAAGGCCATTTTAAAGTCTCCTTATACTTAAGTAAACAGAATATTTGCGAAACAATAATCACAACAATGCAATTTTTCTTTTTATATTAAAGTAAAGATGGGGTGCAACTGCAGCTCAAGCTGGTCAGACAACGATGAATGGATAGAGAATTTGGATGATGTATGTGAAAACTGCAACTGTCCAATGCCACCCCAGAATCAAGTAAGTGCAGATGCATGTTCTATAATCTTTGTATTGTCTGTATTTTCAATATGCTCATGTGTGTCTCATGCAAAATGTAAGTAACAGAGCTTTGTGTAAAATATGGTGTGGTTCAGCAGTTTTCATTACTGTTGTATAGGCATGCATACCCGAGCAAAGGTATAGACAAAATATATACAGACACACACTCATATAATAATCTTTCAGTATACTCCAAACAGAGGCTAAATGAATGGCACATTTATGCTCAATCAAGTTCAACGCCTGACCTGAATAAATAGTTTACCACTTCCCAACACAAAAAACTGCATGTTTTCTAATGAAGCATATTAAATAATGGAGGATTTAAAGATATAGCCTTTTACATTCATGAACTTTTAGTATGAATGCATCAGTATTGAGTTAATCAAGTAAAGTATTACAACTGAATATATAACATAGAAAAAAGAAAATAATAATAATAACTTAAAAAACAATCACGTAGCAGTAATATTAGTTGTTTACATTGCTGTATTAAAATTCCAGACAGGACCAACTTTAATGGCCTACTGCCAGCCTGCAGACCAAACTTTTCATGGCACTGTCTCCAGTGGCCAATAAATACGTACTATCCCTTTAAAATAGCTTAAATATCACTAGGAATGCAGTTCAGCAGTTCATTGTCAAAGATTATGTTGAATTACAGTGACATAATGAAATGGTCATTGTTCACAATGCATACATTTATTTCTCAGACATTTTCAAACGCTAAACCATAAGTCATTCTTTCTCACCAGTACACAGATTGCCTGATTCCATACCCTTCCCAGCAAACGCCTCCAACATCCCCTCTACCAGGTAACAGCATGTGCTTTCCTTTGTGCATGTGTGTGTGTGTGTGTGTGTGTGTGCGCGCGTGCGGGACTATCTCATTCAGATCCTCTTCTTGTTGTTGCAGATTCTTTTCAGTTGATTATGTTTCATTAAACGCACCCCACAATCCTTTTTGCAGACAACCTGGTGGTTGCCATCTACAGCTATGAACCCACTCATAATGACGATTTGGGCTTTGATAAGGGAGACAAGCTTAGGATCATCAACAAGTAAGATATACATTGGTTATGTATAGCACATCATGCACATTAACAAGGCACGGCTGATATGGAAATTAAGTGCTCAAGATATGCAAAAAGTGTTTAGCTATTCTTTCATTCTGTTGCTACCAGGGACGATGAAGAGTGGCACATGGCAGAGTCTCTCATCACAGGCCAGAGGGGCTACATCCCATACAACTTTGTTGCCGCCTTGAACACGATGGAGACAGAGTCGTATGTCACACAGGAAACTACACAACACTGCACTGAACTAAGTCACACAACCTCAAAGACATGTCATCTCTTTGCACCCTTATGGGCCTAAGGAAAAGGATGTGGTTAGCTCAGGCATGTTGTCTATGTGTTTCAGATGGTTTTTCAAGAACCTCTCCAGAAATGATGCCATGAGGTTCCTCCTGGCCCCCGGGAACACGCAGGGCTCCTTCCTGATCCGAGAGAGCGAGACCACTCCAGGTAAATGCAAACTCTTCGGGCCATGCACTTCCACCCATGGATTCATCCCAACGTCAACACAACAGCTACGTTGGTACAACGTTCACCTGCTCACTCTAGTTTCTGCCCTTCCAGGCTCGTTCTCCTTGTCGGTTAGAGATTTGGACCACACAGGCGAAACAGTCAAGCACTACAGAATTCGCAACATGGACAACGGCGGCTATTATATCACAGCCAAGATATCCTTCAACTCCCTGAAAGAGCTTGTCCAGCATCACACACGTATGTGCTGCTTCACGAAGAGTGTGCCACGTCATCCAGAAGATTGGCTTAGCTAGTTAGATAGACTTAGAATGTATAACACAGTATGTAATGTTTGTCATCCAGGTGACGCCGATGGCTTGTGTACCAAGCTGGTAAAGCCATGCCAGTCGAGACTGCCCCAGAAGCCCTGGTGGCAGGATGAGTGGGAGATACCCCGTGAGTCCCTGAAGCTGGAGCGAAAGCTTGGAGCAGGACAGTTTGGAGAAGTGTGGATGGGTATGTGGGTGTCTATGTTACTTGACTTACAGCATTCAGCAGACTCTTTTATCCAAAGTACAAAGTACATATAAAGTCAATAGCTGAAATCACACCATTATAGCAGACAACATCCTGTTAGCATTGTTACAGCAGCATGTCATCAGGGTTGCTTAATGCTTAACATTTCATAACATTCATGACCTATTAACATGTATTGGTCAATCCTCAAAATAATTGCTAACAGACTAAGTATGTGGTATACTGTGATACATTGTTTGTATCACAAGAGATGATCTAACAGAGCAGGACACAAACTATACAGTACATACAGTACATAATATACACTATATGTGTGTGTAATTTCTTTGTACACTATGAACATCTCAAAGACTTTGAGAAAAGTTGCTCTCAAGCAATTGGTGGAAAAGTTTTATTTTCCTAAACAGTTGCATGTTCAGTCAGAACCATTGTTGTGCCATGGAATTTACAGATTCTCATTAATTCCAGTTTGCACTGATGCTCAACCAGTTGCTAAATCTGGCGCTAAGCTTGCCTTTGTATGTGTGTGTGTGTGTGTGTGTGTGTGTGTG
>JAODUG010000015.1:4432963-4464340 GCA_027564795.1 Aphredoderus sayanus | reverse complement strand
TGCCATTTCAACTGAGAGGACTTTCTTCTACTTTACATCAGTCGGAAAAGGTGACCGATTGTGATTCAACCGCGCCATGAACTGGGCATTCCTCCAGGGTCTCCTTAGCGGAGTGAACAAGTACTCCACGGCTTTTGGCCGTGTATGGCTCTCTATTGTTTTCCTATTCCGTGTATTGGTGTTTGTGGTAGCTGCTGAGAAAGTATGGGGTGACGAACAGAAGGACTTTCAGTGCAACACCGCTCAACCAGGATGCCACAACGTTTGCTATGACCACTTCTTCCCTGTATCTCATGTCCGGCTGTGGGCCCTACAGCTGATCTTTGTTACATGTCCATCCCTTCTTGTGGTGATGCATGTAGCCTACAGAGATGACCGGGAACGGAAAAACCGTCTGAAACATGGCAATGACTGTAATCGTCTGTACCAGGACACTGGTAAGAAGCGAGGAGGTCTTTGGTGGACATACATCCTGACCTTGTTCTTCAAAATCCTTGTGGATGCCACTTTTGTGTATCTTGTCTACCATATCTACGAGGGCTATGATTTTCCCTCGCTCATCAAATGCCAAGAGAAGCCCTGTCCAAACACGGTGGACTGCTTCATCGCTCGGCCCACTGAGAAGAGGATCTTTACCATCTTCATGGTGGTCACTAGCCTGGTGTGCATCCTGCTCTCCCTATTGGAGATCCTGTACCTGATATGTAAGCGGTGCAGAGAGTGCTGCATATCCATCCACCAGTCTCGCCAGATCACTACTACAGCCCTGGCCAGCTCACTGGGCACTGGGAAGAATGGACAACTGATGCAGTCAACCACTCGGCTCACAAACAAAACTACCCATAAAACACCTGCTCCTTCGTACACTCTAGTCGTCTCAACTTCATAAAGACATCTTAAGACTTTTCTAAGCTAAGCTTAGATGACAGAGAAAACCGTTTTCCTCCATCACAGGCACAGACTCCTCAATAGACACAATGTCTGCTCAGACACTGCTGGCTGCGGGCTGGCTGCCTTCAAATGCTATATGACATGATTGAAATATGCTGCCTATGAGTTGTATGTTAATATATGTAAAAATGAATATGCATATGGCCATTGATTGAAAACCAAAAGGGTTTTAATGTTTACAGATGTAGTTTACAGATGTAGTTTCCAAACATAAGTGAAACCACTCTTGATTCTACACTAATGAACTCATTTCCATTACCATACAGAAAATGTGGTATACAAAATATACAAATGCAACTGTTTATATCATATTTTTACTCCTTTTGAGACACTTTAAAGATGTAATAGTGTTTTTTAATTTTTCTGACCGACTATCAATATTGTCCAACCAACTATTTTTTTGTTACTTCCAAGACCTGATGTTTTCCAACTTTCTTATTAGGTAAGAGAGTTTAGTTCATGATCTGCAGCTCTGTAAACAAAGTTATTTCTATTTTAGTTTGTGTATGTGTATTTGTAAACGCAACTGTGCAGCATGTCTGCATCTTGAATTTATGTTATTAAAGATGTGTATATTTGTATTTCTGTAGAAGAAGTCCAGATGATAAAAGTATAACTGCACTGTTGCAACAGGCTTGAACTCTTTCACCATCGTTGAAGTACACTTCGAAAAGATAATTACTCTATAACTCCACACTTGACATTAGATGTACATATTACTATTGTTATATTACTATTGTTAAAGTTTATTAGTCCTTTCTCAATAGGACAGGTGGTTTTGCCGTTTCCCCAGTTTGGCTTGTCAGTGCTGACGAGGATACTCTCCCAGCTGAGGAATTTGATTAACTCACGATTTCCTCTTGTGGAACAATCAATATAGATTGTTACACAAGATTGTCATGGTTGTGTAAATGTGTAAATGTAATAGATAAAATACCTTGCTTTGAATGAACTTTGAATATTCATCCCTTCATTAAAACGAAATATTATTTGTTATGCAGTAGTCAAACAACCAAGGCACTTCAGTAATGACCATAAAGACCATTTCCTGTTATTCCCAGCTCTCTTCATATTGGACTTACTGCAGACTACAAGTCTCATCGTATGACACATTTACTCCTTTGGGCAATTGATTTTGATATACAGTGCGTGCATACACAGGCGGAGAGTAAAAAGAGTTTATAAGTTAGTGTTTGCTTTTCTTGCTGAGACTTGCAGTGGTTGACTCATCTGGCACATTCCTTCAAGATGGCCACAGCACACTGCCTGGACTAGTTACACTGGAGCCAAAGGGAACACTACACCCTACCACATCCATGTGTTGCCATGGCAGATATTTTTCCACATGTATTTGAGTCTCACAAACACCATTCCTGAAAAGCACTAAGAATAATAGAAATAATACAATAATCCAGGGATGGGTTATTACTGCCTTCACACTGTTAATCCAAGAAATCCAATGTATAGCCACTATATGTGCATTGTCTTCTCTTCTGCATAACAGTGTTGGAACACATGGTTATTTGAGTTACTGACATATACCACTGTATCCATTCTCATCTGAACTCTCTCATTACCAAGGCGTTTCTGCCCACAGAGCTACCGCTCGCTGAATGTTTTTGTTTCCCATACGTTCTCTGTAAATTCTAGTGACTGTTGTGCACAGACATCCCAGGGCATTAGCAGGTTCTGAGACATTCACACCACCCCATCTGGCACACATTGTCATTAGATCAAAGGAACTTTCTTCCCCATTTTGATGTAGGTCTGACCAGCAGATTAATGTTTTGATCATGTCTAGTGTATATGTTAAGGTGCTGACACATAATTGACTGATTTGAAATTCACATGAATTAGCTGGTTGTCCATATGTACCTAATAAAGTGTATAATGAGTGTAATTAACAAGCAGGGTGGGGTAGGTATAATGTAAGGTATACTTGTATAGTATGTAGGACAATGTATTGTAGGACAGGATTGGCAAGTTTTTATTACACAGACACTTTTTATGGGCATGACAAAAGGAATCTGTTTAACAGAAAAATGTATGCTAGCGCCTAACCCTAATTATTTTCCATTTGTCTGCCTGATTCTCCTCATTTCTTTGAATCTGTCTGTTTCTTTGATGTTTGTTTGTGTATATCCTACTTCTCCTGTGTACAGTCCTAGGTCTTTTTAATGTTAATAATCTATTTTAACAACATAGTCCATTTAAGGTTGTAGTAAGCAAGCAGTACATAGGCTAACTTCCTTTTATGTACAATGTATCTATTCATTTAAGTATTTATAGATCATTCTGAGTGGGAAAAATGTTACGAAAAGAATGTATCTTGTGCCTGTTCTGACCTGATACCACTGTGCATTCCACATTTTGAAGGCTGTGGTACGTTTGATTCATGATATCAGTGTTGCTTAATGCAGGCACAATCAAAGAATGGCATGGGCAGGGTTTTCAACAAGTAGACCATTTAATATACTGTACTTTACCATTGACAAATACCTGAAGGGGTTTTATTGCAATCTCTTACTAGCATAAACTGGATTATACAGCACCACTGAAACACATCAAACTACAGTTTATTTATGAAACCTTCATATCTACAATAGTCATATTTGATGTAAAATGAGTGCATCTTTGATATAAACATATTTTAAAGCAGGAGGCTTGTATGAGGTACAAGGGCCAAAACATATTCATCTCCTGGGTGTGTCTAGGTTGTGGTGTTCGCTGTTCTGGAAAAAGCTGCCTGTAACTAAAGGCAGGGCCATGCAAACAAAGACCAACAAGCCTGAACAACGTATGCTCATAGTCTCAATGTATAGCCAGATATTGAATTGTGTTAGACATTTTCTTGAGTGAATTGTGTGTGTGTGTGTGTGTGTGTGTGTGTGTGGGTGTGTGTGTGTGTGTGTGTATCAATGAGAGAGAGGAAGATATGTTACACCAATGTTCATGGTGTACTGGACAGACTATTTTGACTTTTGTTGCTGTTTGATGCTTTGGCAACATTGTCATTGTCATCATGCAAATAAAAATGGGGTGAAGGGGTCGAGAGAAGGAGAAAGCAAGAGACGGAGAGAGAGAGAGAGTGAGAGAAAGCAAGAGACAGAGAGAGAGAGAGAGAGAGAGAGAGAGAGAGAGAGAGAGAGAGAGAGAGAGAGAGAGAGACGTTCTCTCTCTCATTCTTCTTCAGAGAGAAACACGTCTGGGCTGTCTCATAATATTCAACTGTAGCTCCACCCACGGGCAGCGAATTTCTTACCACATTTCTAAAGACAGCACATTTCTACCTGCCGAGTGAGAAAATCTGTGCATTTATTACAACAAAAGGTCGACGTTTCTTTGCAGCTATGGAGTGACTCTTTGGTAAGTGGATATATGAACGGGTGCTCTTTTACTGTTGTTTATGAGATGTAAAAACGTGTGACGTGACCTGACCAGTTGGACCAGAGAATGAGTCAACAATATAGTTAACGTTAAAGTTGTCGTTAACTTTACATACATAACATGGTCTAGCCTACCTAGCAACGAACCTATTTTGGCCTTACATCTTCACGATCATGATTGATTGATTGATGATGATGAGTTGACGTGTACCATCATTGTGACCGTTGGTAGTCTTAGTTGTTTTTTATTTTTTTTAATTTTTTTACAGCTATAGCATATTCAATTTAAAGTAAAGCCTCATCAGATAATAAGCAGTCAAAGTTGTTTCTAATAAGCTTAGTCCTTACATACATGTGATGTATTAATTGTTCTGTGCCTGCTCAAATTACTGTACACAGTTAACCTTAAATCAACAGTATTGTCATTATTTCTTTTCAGCTTCCAGATCCCTGAACTACAACTAACAAGAAAGGAATTTTAGGAAAGAAACGGTTGACACCCAGGCTAGTCATGGACTGGAAGACATTTCAAGCCCTGCTCAGTGGGGTTAACAAGTACTCTACAGCGTTTGGCCGGATATGGCTGTCAGTTGTTTTTGTGTTCAGGGTGATGGTGTATGTGGTGGCGGCAGAGCGGGTATGGGGCGACGAGCAGAAAGACTTTGACTGCAACACAAAGCAGCCCGGCTGTGCCAATGTCTGCTACGACTACTTCTTCCCCATCTCACACATCCGCCTGTGGGCTCTGCAGCTGATCTTCGTCACCTGCCCCTCTCTCATGGTGGTCATGCACGTCACATACCGGGAGGAACGCGAGCGCAAGTACCAAGCCAAGTTCGGCGAGAACGCCAAGCTGTACATCAACACAGCTAAGAAGCACGGTGGCTTGTGGTGCACCTATCTGATCAGCCTCTTCGTCAAGACGGGCATCGAGGTCGCGTTCCTCTACATCCTCCATCACATTTACGACAGCTTCTACCTGCCCCGGCTGGTCAAGTGTGAGGTAGCGCCCTGCCCCAACCAAGTGGACTGCTACATCGGCCACCCCACTGAGAAGAAGGTGTTCACATACTTCATGGTGGGCGCATCGGCCCTCTGCATAGTGCTCAACATATGTGAGATCATATACCTCGTCTCCAAGCGCATTGCGCGTTGTGTAAATAAATACAAGGTGCGCCATCGCAACGTGACTGAAGTGCATCAAGACGAATACAAAGACATGCCTTGTAACAACTACAATGTGCGTTCCTCGAAGCAGGATCTGAAGGACAGGCCTCCGTCCTTCAAGTCTTCTTACAGGCTAACGGCTGTCCGAACTAAAGAGGAGTTGCGGGCCTCTGCACCGAACCTGTCATTTGCTACGTGATCAAATGGCATATGGCCAAAGAATTCACAAGTCAGACTCGGCTCCATGAATCAAATGCTGAAACCCTAACTCAGAGCTGCGAGCCAGTGTATACACGCTTATACAAAGACTTATTAAGCCATTATAAAATGTACATACTGTAGGCAACATTGTTCAAATTCATCATTTATGTTGTTTGAAAATTCCAGGAAGGTTTTTTCAGACGTGTGAATACGTAGCCACGGTGTGACACACTAGGATAGGGCATGTTATAACTCTGTCTTAGGGGAACTCATCCAACTGAGATCAAATACTTCTGTGAGGCCACACCTATGGAAGTATTCTATATTGACGATCATGAGTGTTGTCATTAGTATTACATCAAACATACAACTTCATTCAAACCTTTGTTCTATTTTGACATAACAATATTCATTTGTAGTTCGAGAATTATTACATATTATATCAATAAGGGAATGTGGCAAAAGTCCTTTAAGTATTATAGACTTGAGATAAATCTCAAGTCTATAATACTGTATGTAGATAAACCACCTGTGTTTTGACATCCTTGTGTACAGGACTGTACTCATACCAGACTACTGTTGATTTAAATAAGGCAAAGGAATGCCAATGTTTAATGTTTTGTATGCTGCAACTCACAAACTTGCTTCCACTATTGGAAGCTATGAGAGGTAGAGGACCAACAGATGGTGTATTAGTTGAAAATGCATGCGTGTTCATTATTGTCAGCTGGAAACATATTTTATGTGCTTACTTTTAAAATATGCTTTTGATAAATAAAGTGTTTTTATCAAACTGTTTAATCTTTTTATTGGTCTGCTGATCTTGTATTGCATAAGATCAGCAGTATGGATCTATGACAATTAACTTCTCAAAATGTGCTATATATACACACACAATATAAATATTCCTACATAGACCTCTTTGGAAGAGAGGGGAAGAAGTACAGTACAGAGACCATTGTGTTGTGTGCCAGTCCATTGTTTAGGAGGATTGTCAAGTTTCCTGTAGCCTAATCTAGATAAATATTTTACACTTCACTTTTTTACCCCATCCCATAAAACAAATTCAACACAAAAGTAGCCTACTCCATTAAAGTCAGTTGTCAGGCTTGTTGAACAGGTAGTAAGGTGTGTCGAAGCTGAGAAAACGTTTGCTCTGAATACCATTTCCTAGTCGAAAAACTACATAGTCATAATGAATAATTGTGAGCATTTCAAAGCATTACCTTTTTGTCACAGCCAGCTCTCCTGCCCCACAAGCCATTACAACATGACTATTTAAATTGCATTGCTGCTAAATAATTTCCCCATTGTGCTAAAGATAAAACTAGATTAAATAAATACAAAAGTAATTGGATTATATGATGTTATTTATAAATGAGAAATATATATTATATAAATTAAGACTTAAAATAAAAATTTACACATTCACAAAATCAAGAAAGCTAAGGTATCAGGAAGTATATACATAATTGATAAATGTATTACATCATTAGTTATCCACTAGTTAGAAAGTCAAAAAAGATAATAAAAGCTGAATCTATGCATACAGTACAGTATCAATGACGTGAAATGAGAAAACCATTTCACGTTTTGTTGTTATATACTATACATTTTCCCCAATTTACCAAAACACATAGAAGACAACATCACATTTTAAAAATTATTAACTGTTTGTACCAAAACAAACAAAAAAGACAATACATAATGACAATACACATAAGATCACAGGAACATGTTTAAATAAGCTGTACATAAGGCAACAATTACGCAATAATTTCCTAATTATTTCCCAAAAAGTAAACTGTGTTGGAGGGTTTTGGTAAATAGTTGGGGTTGTTATTTAAGCATTTCACCATTTACCAAGTATGATTTTGATTGATATGATTTCATTAATTATTTTGTGCTTCCAATGTTCCTAGAATCCGTTTCGGAACTGAATGAAATTCCATTTTACTAAAAGGTCAATACGTGTGTGTTTAGGTTAAAGTTTGCAAGTGGCCTGGGCCACTTTAGAGTTTGTCTTTCTGTTGAGGGAATGGCAGATAAAAGCACCAGCATCCATTAGCACGGGAAGGTCCACTCCCTGAAGGCAAGAAAAGAGAGGCACAGCAACAATCAAGCATGTCAGTGCAGAAGCAGTCTTATTAGAAAAAGAAAATAGTCTAACAAACACTAGTTCCTCAGATTATAGGAATATGTGTAGGTAAACACACAAAGCAATGTATCTTTACGTTATACAGGAACTATAATCTGCCATTTAAATAAAAAAATAAAAAAATAAAAGAATACAAAAGGTAAATAGACAGCGCTTACTGTGTGAATGCCCAGTCCGTGTAGCATATAGACCACATCCTCTGTTGCAACATTCCCAGAGGCCCCTTGGGCATACGGGCATCCGCCCAGCCCAGCTACGGAAGAGTCTACCACACTGACGCCCATCTGCAAAACAAAGAAATTCGCTGAATAAAAAGGAAACAGAAGAGCATATTCATAAAGAATAAACTCTCCAGCTCCAACCTGCAGAGCTATGAGGATGTTAGCCAGGGCCTGCCCATAGGTATCGTGGCAATGGACTGCCAGGGCACTGATTGGCACCTCCCGGCTTACGGCTGCCAGCATCTCAATCATGCCACCTGGAGTGCCCACCCCTATGGTGTCTCCCAGTGAGATCTCATAGCAGCCCATGGAGTACAAACGCTTAGCTACCTGTAAGGGAGGCAGTTCAGGCATTGGTTAAATGTACATTTAGATTTAGATAAAGCCAGATAATTTTATAATTTATTTTTTCCTTAAATTATCCTAAATTATATGCAAACTCACATTTGCAACTTTTTCAGGTGCCACCTTTCCTTCATATGGGCATCCCAGCACACATGACACATAGCTGGGAGGACAGGGAACAAGTGGTGCTCAAGTTAAACACGATTCTAAAATTCTCTGACAGTAGAAGTCCTAGCCACGGAGCTCACCCTCTGACTGGCACACCAGCAGCTTTAGCTGCCACCATGACCTCCTCAAAGCGCTGCAGGCTCTCTTCCACTGAGCAGTTGATGTTCTTTTTGCTGAACAGCTCAGATGCTGCACCAAATATGGCTACCTCAGATGCCCCTGCTTTCACCTGTAGGGGGCGACAGCACTGAGTTTGCGTACTGCATCACAAATAAGGTATTAATTTAAAACCCTCCTGTTTTCTTCGAGTTTCAAACGCTTTGCCAGAATATGGCGCCAGCTGATTGTGTATGATTGTGTGGTTCTCTTTTTTTTATCACTGGTGTGTGTATTTCTTTCTTTATTAATGATTTCTTTATGTATTTGTTAGTTTTTTCATGCCTCTTAACCCTCCTGTTGTCCTCGGGTTTTAAACTCACACCTTGTTGTGCCAGCAGTGCACAGCATAAGTCTGTGTAAAATGTAGAATTAGGTTTAGCACCTTCTATCTGCCAGAAAGAGCTAGTGATTTGGGTCAGTTTTACCCAGAGGACAACAGGAGGGTTAATAGTCTAATCTATAGTAATATATTAAACATAAATGAATAATTGAGTAATTTCCTTCCGACAATATTCTGTGACATATATTGTATTTATTAAATATGTTTTACTCCACACCTCAGCTGGCCTGGATGTCCACTATTTGAATAATGAGCTGAAGACTCCTACTCCAATAACACATATTATAGGACAATATACTTTCTCTGCTACGTACTCAGTAGGTACGATGAAGGGAGTGACAGTTACTCACAGCAGCCTGGAAGCCCTTGAGGTTAGGGATGAGAACTGGGTAGGACACACCAGGCTTTTTACGGATCCCCGTCATCACCTCTACCTGGTCTGCCATCTGACAAACAGAAGAGACTGGGAATTAATTAGCACTGGAGACAATGACACTCATTAAAGTACATTATACCAGGTTTGTCTGGTGTGCACTAGGTAGGCATGCCACACTCAGACCTTTGTGTATGAGGTCACAAACCCACCTGGGGAACCCATTTTGGGGAGACAAAGCTTGTGGCTTCGATGACTGGCAGTCCCGAGTCTGACAACATTTCAATCAACTGGATTTTTGTCTCAGCTGGAACAATTGTCTGAGACAGAAACCAAATAAGAGAGTAAGCATCAACGCTTGATACACGTGTCAGTATTAAATCATGTTACAACATGATTCATTTTGATCAATAAATGAACGAAACTTTAAATTAAGCGAGTTCACAAACTTTCTAGCACGATAGTACAGGTGTTGTTGACCGAGTAAAAATACATCTCCTGTTGTATTTATAATATCGTTTTGGGCCACCAGGTGGGGCAATCTGATTGTGTCCTTCTCTTTATTGACACTGGTGTGTGTATTTATTTCTTTATTAATTGATGGTTTATGCATTTGTTTTTGTTTTTTGTGCCTTTTAACCCTCCTATTGTCGTTGGGTTTCAAACACACTAAAGTGTTGTGCCAGCAGTGCACATCATATGTCTGTGTCAACATATGTCAACTGGAGGGTTAGGGGTTAACACGTTTGACAAACTAGTGAGTGATGCCTATAGTACACTTCTTGATTTGAAAATTAGAATTCCACTGTGTATCTTATGTTATTTTATAGTTTTATATTATTATACAAATACAGTTTTGGCCCATAGTATTAGTTGTAAGAATTTACCTTTTCATTTTGAAGACCATCCCTCGGGCCTACCTCCACTATCTTGACCCTCTCTGGGAGAGTCTTACTTGCAGTTACACCAACCTACACAAATAAGCGCACGCGCAAACACCATCATGTCACAGCCGACAGGTAGCTAGCTAACATCAGTTAGCTATAATATGCCATCACCGACCAGCAAAAAGCAAACAAGGGTCCCAAAAGTGTATATTAAGAATCATTTGTTTGACTACAATTGTAAAAACTCACTGATTTAGGAACGGCCGAAGAACAACTGAAAGTTAGGCAGTGAAGACCCATTCTGGAGCTGAAAGTGCTCCTGTTGACAATCCTCATAACAGCGGCCATATTAGCTTGGCTGCGGAGTGACGTTGACCACGACGGTGGTAGTGGAGGTAAGTAGTGTGTTGTCGCCATCTATAGGTGAGAGGTCATAACTCCTTAAAGTTTCTATGCTGGTTCACGGCGCACCAATAAATAGACCCAGATGAAGAATATAAAAATATCTTTAATTTGTAAAGAAGTTAAAAAAAGATAAATAATTGGCAAACATAAAATGTACAATCACCCCACAATAGTGAGACATTTAAAGAAAAAAAAAAGCTCACTGAACATTTTATTACATGCAGGCTTATGATATGTTTCTTCTGTAGTGTTGTCAAAATTACCCCTGGAAAACGTGGAACAGATCTTCAGCGTCAAAGCTGCTCATTCATGCACGAGTAACACAATATTACTTAAAAATATCAAAAACAATATCTATATCTAAAGCATGTATTAGATATTCCAACGTTTGCTTTTCAGGAAATCAGAAATATTTATTTTTGTCAAAAATGTCAATATTTACGTTCTGAAAAATTATGAATTGTGAAGAATGTATCCATCTGTTTCAGCTCACTATTGACACATTCATCGTGGCCATTTTAGGGATTAATGTATTTGCATAAATCATGGCTTCAACACACCCAGACATGCATCCATGCATGTCTGAGCTCACGCGTTCCTCTTTGGTTGCATTTCACTGCATCTCCTCGTCGCTGTCGTCCACTTCCTGGATGATCAGATCGGTCCCCGAGTCCTCGGCCAGGTCGTCCTCGTCGTCCTCGTCCTCCCCGTTCACCACCCAGGACCTCTGCGTGTCGCCCTCCTCCTCCCCGTCCACTCCCAGCAGCAGGGCCGGCTCCTCGGCCGCCCCCTCGGCGTCGTCCAGCGGCACGTTCTCGCAGCCCACCTCCTGGATGCACTGGGTGCACATGCGGTAGCGCCGGGTGCCCTCGCACACCACGTGGCCCGTCTCCTCCGTCACGGTGCACTTACACTTCCTGCACACCAGCTTCCTCGCCTGGTGGATCTGCAGAGGAGTGGGCCAACACATGAGTAGGCGAGGTCAGGGGTGAGCTGTGGCCCGTATAAAGAACTGCTGCTGTTTGTGTAGGCATGAAAGATACAGACAGTGACATGTACAGAGATAGAGGCAGGTTGAGAGGCTGCATGTCCTCTCTACTTCCATGCTGTTGTGGACATTCTACTGTGGCCTGCTCCTGCCACTATGGTGATATTAAGAGAGAATCGCAGTCACCGGCCTGTAGACAGCACAGATCACTGCCCATCTGTCTTGGCACAAGTTCAATTACAGGCTACTACCTGTTTTTAAAAACAATTCCATTTATTCATTGAAACAATTAAGTATTTAGCAACGTCTATTCACGATAACCACACATTCCCTGTGCAACCCATGCCCCTGCCAAAGACAGACCCCCAGCCCCTTGGCCGCAGATGGACCCTACCGTCTCAAAATGGCTGCGGAGGTGCTCCAGCCGAGTGAAGCGCTTATTGCAGGCCTGGCACGGGTACGGCCTCTCCCCTGTGTGGCAGCGCAGGTGCCGCTTTAGGTCTGCTTTCCGCTTCACCGTGTGGGTGCAGAAGGGGCACTTGAAGCGCATGGTCGGGCTGGCGTCTGCGGGGAAGCACAACAACTCTGCTTTAAGGTTCCACCTACCGCCGGGCCCACAGATTCAACCCCTGTGCTTTGGTCAGTCCTTCACTTTCAATAGACCAGCTGCTTCTTGTTCTGATCTATTGGTTTACCCCCCCCCCCCAACCACCCCACCCCCCACACAAGGTTCAAACAATGTCACCTCACCCTCCCCACTTCCGTGAGCGGTGAGCCACCCTAGCAGGGGAAGCGTGGCTGCAGGTTTACCGGCCAGCGTGCCTCTCACCTTTGCTAAAATGCCCAATGAGCCCCACAATCGTGGGGAGCGAGGCGTACAGCTCTTCCGCCTTCTCCGCCTTCTGCGCCCTGGCCTCCTGCACCTCCAGGGAGTCCTGCAGGGTGGAGGAGCGGGTGCAGTACGGCATTCTCTTCCTGGCCCCCGCCGCCCCCGTCCGCCTCCGCCGGCGCTCTGGTCCGGGCAGGGTGAACAGGGGGTCGCGGGGGTCCTGGAGCTCCTCCAGGTCTGCGTTGGCCTCAGCAGCGGGGCTGCCGGGACTGACCTTCAGCGGTGCCTCCTCCTGAGCCGGGCTCTTCACCACGAAGCCCGTCTGGGTGGAGACGCTGTCGTGGGACGTCCAGAGGGCCGGCGGGGGGCTGACCGGGGAGCAGGGGGCCCGCCCCGGCTCCGTGGCCTCCTGGCCGTCCCCGCAGGGGAAGGGGCAGACCTCCGGCAGCATGATGGCGCGGTCGCTCTCCTCCTCCTTGATGCTGATGTCCAGGGAGGACGTGATGAAGTTCTTGCAGTACTTGATGACGCTGTTCATCTGCAGGTAGCTGGCGGCCGACATCACCTCGATCACGTTGAGGCTGGTGAGCTCCAGCCGGCCCGAGTAGATGAAGTCCAGGATGACGGTGAAGGTGTCGGGGCTGAAGGCGTCGAAGGTGGCGCTGGCCGCCGCCCCCCCCTCGGCGCTCTGCGACAGCAGCATGCGGAAGTAGCCGCTGCTGGCGAACAGGATGTTGCGGTGGGCCCGGAACAGCTGGCCCTCCACCAGCACGCTGCAGTCACAGAAGCGCTCCTGGCGCCGCTGCTGGTCCAGCTGCTTCAGCAGGTTGCTCTGGTGGGCCACCGTGATGTCGGCGGCATTGAACCACCGCTGAGGCTGCCTGGGAACAGATAGCATGGTGGTAGCGCTTATACGGGCTGTTTACCACACAGCACTGGATTGGGAACATATTGGTGAGTCCTTATAGTGATTAAAAGGCTGCATTTTTGTGCTTTTTTATTTAGGCCTATTTAATAAATTTTATATTACATACCCAAAAGCACACAACACAATACATGTAACCATCTTAAGGCCATTATTAGCCCAGGGAAAGTCATACATATTCTGTATGCTTACAAATATATAGCCTACATCTTACAAGATATTTTGTTGAGTTGTCAAATATCGACTCTTTGTTTCTACGATGGAGCAGAGCCAACTCCGGAGAGCGCCTTCCCCTCAAGATCCCACGCTGCGCTCTGAATGGCTGGGTAAGCCTTCGATCAAAGAATCTTTTCTATTGGACAACACCCGACCAAGAGAGCATCGGGTGGAAAAAGCGGCAGCTTGTTATCATCTAACAGGAAAAAAGAAACCCATACAAAATGTAGGCTATTAAAACAAAAACCGACAGAAAGTGGTCGATGCGAAATCTAAGGAACAAAGTCCAACGCGTGCATTATTAAACAATTCACGCATTTTAACCGCAGGCTTTTTGGTAGGTCGAAATTTGACTATAGTACTACGATATGGAAAGAATACCCATGCAGTTTCAGCGCCCGCTATAGCCCCGTGGCAAAACCCGTTTTGACTATATGTTTAAAATGACACGAAACCATCAAAAACGCATGTTACCCAAATAATTCGGTCTAACTGGTGGTTCTTGGACCACTGGAAGAGAAGAGGGAGATCCAGGCTACAACAGAAAAGCGGGCAGTAGCGCGCAAGGGAGCTGAGCGCAGCCCAGTATGTCCTGGAGAGACGCCCACATCAGTCTACAGCGTCCACACAATAGAGCATGTAGGCAGAAGCAGCATTAAATAAATATACAGCATAATGTGACACATACGACCAAATATCGGGTATTTCAACACATTAGCAGATCAAATACACCCGATTTTATGGCCACCCCTTTAGCGCCGAGGCTGCACACCATTATGTGCGGCGAGGAGAACTCGCCTGCTGCTGCACCCAGCGACTCTTTCTCTGCCTGCGATGTCTGCAAGACCCGCTTACGCCCTAACCCGTGCCCATTCCCTCAAGAAACCCGATAAAAATCCGTCGATACTCACTGATGACCAGTTTCGCCAGGTGCCCGAAAGATTATGTTCGACCCCACGTCTGTCACCATATCCATCTTGTTATTTACGCCTTTTTTCCTTATTTTTCGCCCAGGGTTCACTGCCATGCACTTCCTGCTCAGCCCTAAAGACTGAAACCCGTTTAGAGCGAGTAGCCTATACGGCAGTGCTGACGTGGGCGCTTAACTGGGTGCCCGAGGGCCAAAAAGCCATTTAAAGCCCCAGCGCCAGTTTGGTGAAGAAAAAAAGAGAACAATTTAACACCCATACACCCTAACTTAAAGCACTTCATATGTGACCCTACAGGCCACGTAGTGGTTTGGTGAAACATTACATGTTGTCGTTATTATAAAATAAAATACATCTGTGACAATTTAAGTAAGAAATGTTTTATTTCATCATTGTGGCTCACAGAGCAATACATAAATACCCATTTTTAAGACTAAACTAAAGAAAGCAATGGAAATAATGATATTTTTCATGTTGTATATTTCAGAAAATAATGCTTACAACATTGCAGACAGACAAGAATTCATCTTAATCAAAAATAATTTTAACATTAAAATATAAAGCAATCATTTGGTCTTGATGTCTCCCCATTAGATAAAGTAAAATATAAAAATCAGGACATTTATGGTCAGCTTTGACCTGGTTGGAAAGAATTCAGGTAGAAATGCTGGAATTTACACTAAGAAGCCACACTGTTGGAAAATCCAGTTGGGTTCTTCGACTGCCATCGCCAGAGATCCACACCTACATTGACATAAAGACAGACAAGATAACATCAAGCCAAAGTAAAATTTCAGCTAAGCACATCCGGTCAAATTGATGCAAATTAAAAACTGCCAATCAATGGAGATGTAGACATGAGCACAGTGACCCATGCAACAGCGATGGAGAGTTATGAGACATGTTGATGTCCTTACACATTCTCTCTAGACCAAAGTCAGCTTTCCAACCCAGCTCCTTCTCAGCCAGCTGAGGGTCAGCATAGCACTGTGCTATATCTCCTTCCCTCCGGGGGGCAATCTGATACGGGATCTATGGAGAACATGCTTAATATGGTTAATATTATGTTTGGTGGTCCACTTGTTCAAAACCACATGCTGGTATCAGCTGGGCTCTGAAGTAAAATCAGATTTAACTGCAGAAGACACATTCTAAATATGATTACTGCTTTATGAATGCTGGAACACCTACAGCAAGACATCACAAGCACTGACTATACGCTAGTGCTTTGTACCTTGGACCCTAAGGTTACACCCAGATGACTGTTTGATCTATACAGTGTCTGTAAGTACCTCTGCTGTCAGATGGCACAACCAGTCATTACTGTCACTCACCTCTCTCCCTGAGGCCTTCTCCATAGCCTTAACCATCTGGAGCACAGAATAACCTGTCCCAGTTCCAAGGTTGTATACCTATAAACAGACAGACAGACAGACATACATACATAATGGAAATAGAGTATTTAAACAGTAAAACCCATTATAGTGTAGTTTAAACTTGAAGAATGGATTATTTTTATGTATGCACCTTGCAGCCACTGTTGTCCTTCAGCTTCTTAATAGCAGCAATATGTCCCTTCGCCAGATCCACAACATGGATGTAATCTCTAACACCTACCAAAAAGGAGAAGAGAAACATTTATAAGTCACAAAATATAGATACATTAAATGCAGGTCTCACTTTCATGACGAAATATTAAAGAGTAACCTCACCCTAAAATGTGTTTTTGAGCGGTAAATACTATACAGTATGGAGGCGGGGTCTATCAACTATCAGCTATTCTCAGACTGCATTTTACTCACAGCTGACGGGTGTCTGACATTTCTAACAAATGACATTGTCCAGCATTTACTATTACTGAAAGTATGGATCTGGTAATTAATGGTGATTGCAAAAGGCAATTTTGAAAATACTAAATATAAAAAGAAAATTAAACATAAAATCAGATATTATCACCTGTCCCATCAAGTGTGTTGTAGTCATTCCCAAACACACTGAGGTATTTTCTTCTCCCAATGGCAACCTAGGATCAAGATAAATGATGCGCTATAATAAAATAAATGATGTAGAGGATCAATATATCTGTCACAGAGAATGGTAGTACCTGGGCAACATATGGCAGCAAGTTGTTAGGAATGCCCTGGGGGTCTTCCCCTATGAGGCCAGAGGAATGTGCTCCGATTGGGTTGAAATAGCGGAGAAGAACCGCATTCCAGTCCTGCATACACACAGTCACATTGGATTTGTAAACACCTTTTGGACCTTATTCTAACCAAGACAATAAGCTAACATTATAATAAGCATACAAATACATGAACAACTATGAAAAGCTGATTACACTTAATAAAACCTGATCAAAATATTAAAATATAATTAGAAATTTGTCTAAATCATATCCTGACCCCCTACTTTGTAAACCACTGATTTGTGGAAATGTCTGTGGGTTCCCTTTTCCCAACCATAGTGTGTTTTGCTGCATTACACTTATTTGCCTTGTTGTGCCTTTACCTTCTCAGCCTTACACTGGTCCATGACCATCTCCTCTATGAAGTACTTGGTCTTGCCATAGGGATTGGTGCAGCCACCCACAGGGTGCTGTTCATCTATTGGCAGATACTGGGGGTCTCCATACACCGTAGCTGAGCTGCTGAAGACCAAATTATGCACCCCATGAGCCTGCATTACCTGGGATACATGCAGATGCACACAAACACAATACGCACACACAAACAATCAGCAGCCGCTACCACAGCATTTTAAAAGGCACTACGAGGAGTTTTGCCAAAGCAACAGCGTAATGACTACATTTCCCATGAGCCCCATTGCCTCGTCACTACTTCCAAACTCTTGTGAGAAGTGTGCTTTTTATTGAAGCGAATACTTTAGGGACTAACACGATAGTGCAGTTGGAGCATACAGTTACACATCGGTAAGGTAATACAGCTTTTATGTGTCTCTGTGCCATAAATCAATCAAACAAATTGTGCATAGAATCCAACCCATCTGCAAGCATTTGTAATTACTACAATAACTGCCATTTTTATTGCCAACAGTATAATTTTCTCCCAGCGTATATAGGGTATAAGCATCACATAAAGACGGATAGTCTTCGTCCTCGTTGCACCTTTCAAGCATGCACACAGTAAGTGTAGACACACGAACATCACAAAGTGAGGTGGGTGGAAACAGCAAGCGTCAGACATACTGTACAGTCTTGCTAGAATTAGTCAACACCAAATCAAGTGGCCCACTCAGGGATACACACAGCAACCAGACACAAGCACTGGCGTCAGTCGTTATTCATTCATTCATTATCCACATACAATGTGTGAATAATAATCATTGTGATGACTGAAAAAGATTAGTGAAACATCTTGCCACCCACTGAACATCACCCTCACTATAACATGCACTGTGCTAGATCACAGTCACAAGTGCTAAGCTGACCTCAAGCAGGTTCATGGTCCCAGTGAGGTTGACTCGATAGTATTGCAGCGGGTGTGCAACGGACTCCCCAACAGCCTTTAGACCAGCAAAGTGCACCACAGCACCGAATGACGTCTGTCAAGGAGAAACACACAAGTATGTTGAGTGGGTCGTTGCAATCTGAATTAATACATTATTTTTCTAAAACAAACACACACACACACATCATCTTATTTCCATGCCATTAGGCTATGGCTTATTATTTCTTCCAGAAATGATGTGGTGTTTAATAGAACATTAAGTACAAAACCTACTGAGTGACTGATCCTCTGACCTTTTTGAAAATGTTTTCCAAGCCAGGTCGGTCCAGAAGGTCTAGTTCGTGAAACTCAATGCTGGTGTCCAGCAGCTTCTCTATCCTGCGGATGCTCTCTGGTACATCCCCCTCTCCTCAAATAACCACACACACACACAGTTCATGCGTATCCCACAAACATCATAGCCTACAGTATAAAAGGTAATAAGAACATTTACCTCTCACAGCATTACTGAAGTTGTCAATGACTACCGGAGTGTAGCCTGCTTCAATGAGCTCCACCACACAATGGCTACCTATGTAGCCCCCTCCACCTGTGACCAGGACCTTATCTGCCATTGTCAGATTGGCACACCTAACACACAAATAGGCCACTGTCAAGTTCTGCGATTTAAGATCAACATGTTGTAGTTTACAGCATCTAGGTCTGTGTGAGCTAAGAAGGCGTATGGTTCTGACTACTAGTTTTATTGTTTATGTAAGACCTGAAAGACCAGATAGGCCAAACACCTGTGGAAGAGGATTTGTAGCTAGACAGACCCACCTGAGACCTACATGAAAGGAATTTAATTCTTATTGTACGGTTTATGTTACTATGCAATTGCCTTACCTACAGGTACCCTTCCCACTTATTCCACAATGGATTCACAATATTGCTGGTTATTTTTAATTATTATTTTTTGTTATACTAGCTACAATGATATGACAATGTTCTCTACATAGCCTACATAAAGAACAATATTCGTAGTTGTGGCGAGATAACGTATTGATGATTTCAAGAGAGCATATCTTGTAGCATGTACAACATATTAATAACCGATTAAACATTCAAAACAATGCAGCAGGTCACAAAAGTGCTAGAATCTAGCCAATTTCTAACTGAAACCGACTCAATACTTTCGATACTAGGATCAATTAAATAAAGTAAATGACAATACCCAAATTACAAAATCATTCAAACAATAATACTTACTCAAACGTCCGGTAAAATATCTGAACAAATGGTCACACAAGGGAATTAGCGATGTAGATGTGGCAAACAAAGTAGCTACTGTATAATATAACCAGGTAGTAGCTGTCAGCTGAAATGAAGTATTTTCTCTGTCCATTGCCTGTACGTCGTTGCTTCCTGTAAATCGTGGAATAGAAAATACACGGACTTATAAACGTATAACATCCGGTAGTTTGATTTCAAAATAAAAACTTGCACGACTAGGGGATGCATTTGCTTTATAAATACATAGTATCTGAGTTCCCGTAATTATACGCATTTTGCAATTGCAATTCATTAAGCAATGCGATGAAAAAACTAGTGACACAGGTGTGCTGCCAGTGGGCCTCACTCAAAATGGCTTTAATTTTTAAGAGGAAATAGGCCGACCGGATAGGCTACTGCGCTGTGCATTATAGTACACTTCACAGACGATGTCTTTGCATTGGTTTTTGCTGATACGTGGACCCCATAGCGTGGACCAATCTGGACTAAGTTAAACCAGGAAATCCCAACTACACTGACGTCAGTACCTCATTTACAACCACGCCTTTGACCATTCATTCGGCACAGTAGGGTTATTGTGTGTGTGCCAAGTGTGTATGCAGATGTGCATTTGCACTGTTTTTTCACCAGGCTCCTGAAAATACTTTAAACATATATATTTATTTTTGTGTGTGGTCATTTTTACATTTGCCATTATGGTAAAGATGACAAAACTAGCCTATCTTTAGTCAAGCATTATGATAAACCTTTTTCAAACTTTTCTCAGCAGTCTAGAAATAGGCCTAACATGTTATTCACAGTTGATTTTCTAATGGGAATCTCTCCATTGTCATAATTTACATGGGACAACTACTGAAGTAAGAAACCACAAGGGACTGACTACTCTATCTACTATTTAATAACATGTTGTACTGTTTGCATCAGTCATTATGAGGAATTTCTGTATATGCTACATGAGGGGTAAGCCTATACATTATGAGTGTTGTGACATAGCAAGTGGATAATAAGCAAGTTGAGTTAACCAAAATATATTGCTTTTATGCTTTTCTCATTCTCATGTCATAACCCTCATCAATAACAGAAGGTCCCTAATGCAAGACTTTTACACTAAACTTGAGGGAGGGTGAAATATTAGTATTTAGAGAAAATACATTCCATATCCTAATATTTTAATCAATATGTTTGCATTCTGTAATTGCACCTTTACATTCACAATACAACATAAACTGAACTGTCTTTGTAAATACAAAAATAACATGATTCATCTTCAGGATTCTTGTATATGCTGTGTCAATTCTAATGCCCTTTTACCAGCCCTGGCATACCTATAGACATTGGCACATGAAGAAAGGCAACAGTATTGAAAGCACAGAAAGTCAAACTCAGGAGATGATGATTTTCTCCATCTTCTCTATTCATTGCAAATACTGTCTCTTTGTTAGAACGGGCGTGGGACAGATGAAGAAATCTCATCTGGAAAAACTGCATTACAAGAACATCTCCGAGGGGGTGCATGGTAATAATAACAACAATATATCCACTCAGAGTAGGAAAAAGAATCACAGAAGGCACACGGAATAATTTAAAACTCAGTAGAGTATTCAATGACAGAAGAGAAATAAAAATACCATCTCATCTATAAGGTTTTTGGTTTTTGACTTACAAACGTTGTTTGGTTCTATTATCAGGTTCCATTTTACTTCCTCACTTTATAATTCTTAATATAATCAATCATTCAATAAATGTTTATTTATATAGCACTTTTCATACAAATACATGTAACACAAAGTGCTTCACACTACAAAATCATAAAAACTAATATTTTAAAAAACAACAACAATGTTATAATACCACTCGATGTAACGCCCATCAGCCCAACCCTCCAACCACAAACAACCACAAGGAAAAACAAAAAATGATGTCCAAACATCCGGACACACTCAAATTCCGGGACCTCAGACCCGCTCCCCAACCACTTCAATCTCAATCAGAATGGAAAACCAAAGACACTGAAGGAGTGAGCCCACACAACAATGTGGCACCAGGAACGCACAACCGAACACAGACACGACGCAGGTGACTAAACGAACCAGCTTTCCCCAGCTAAACCCCCATACACTGCAGGCCAGGGCACACACCCACCCACGATTCAGCCCACCAACCAGGCATTACCATGCCACCACCATAAGCGGAACCCTGGAGACGACACCACAGAAGCACTAAATAGCCAATATCCAAAATCACTCAATACCACAGTGATACAGTTCCCCAAGCCCCACCCACGGCAGTGACAAAAGTGTGTATGTGTATATAATATGTATGTGTGTGTGTGTGTGTGTGTGTGTGTAAGCTTGACACCATGGCACACAGATGGCTTCATGTCTGTTTCTGTGTAAACCTATGCGTCAGATCTTCCGGCCGTGGATGCTGCGAGCAGTGTGCGTGATGCTGAGGGGCAGCAGTGTGACCCAGATGGAGCCCAGGAGTTCCTCAGCCGCCATGGAGATGGCCTCGTCTGCCAGAGGAGAACAACTAGGAGGGGATTTAGTGTGTGGATCAGATGGATGGGCCTATGCAAACCGGTGCCAGCTCAGTGAGGCCGCCAACCGAAGTGAGGCAATGCTGACGCACTCTGGTGACTTCAATATGTTTGTTGTTACCACTCATTCAAAAACACCATCTCGTATTTAACACATAGACATGCTAAACAATTCTTCTGAATTCTTAGTATGGGAACAACAATGATTCTAAAACTGACCCTTGACTTATTTCCACAAATGCAGCTCCTCACATTCTCAGAGGCCCCAGAGATCTTATCAACTACCCAGGTAATGATATTAAACTGGGGTGTGAGGTCTCTGCCTTTCCTCTTCCGAGCTTGAACTGGAGAAAGAAGGGGAGTGATTACTTCCTGCCAGGAGACAATCCTCGCATCACTGTTCAGGTTTGTTGCTGTTCATTTGATCTGATGTATTTGAAACTGAGTATTTTTTATCATATGAAAAATAAGCTCTGGTAGTTCTTTGTAATTGTTCTTCAGTGCTTACTGGTTCTTATTGGATAGCAACAGGTTAAATTGTTAAACTGTTTTTTACGTCTAGAGGTGGTCTTCAGCATCACAGCATCTCCAGCTGACTGCAGATACAGGGTCTCAAACTCTCAGATGCAGGGGTATATTCCTGCATTTCCCACAATGCCTTAGGAGAAACATCTGCACATCTCCCAGTTTTAAGACAGGGGAGGTATTTCAGATCCAACTCTTAAAATACAATATTTTTTGCTGTTAAATTGTATAGCAGTAGTTCATAATTTTAATAGATAATATATTTGGTCTGTCAGGGGTGAGGGAAGTAAAAAATATTTTAAAGGAGGGGTTTAACCTAGAAGAAGGCAGTCAAGATGGTCAGCCAGAGTCCAGATTATCTTGAATAAATATTGAACTAAATGAGATCATTTCTGTATATTCAGAAGTACAAGAAATGCAATTGAGACAGTGTATATGTTGATAGTTAAAAAAGCTTAACATAAGTTATGCAGCTCTATCAGCTGCCATTTAAACATTTATAGTTATAGGCTGCATTTGCCCAAAGGCAGATATCCTTGATTTAACTGTATCATGAGAATAATGTACCTCTGCTGAAAATTTGTGTGGGATTCATTACCAATCAATATAGCTTTCTCTACCTCTATATTAAACTGGACAAACGACCCAGTTCATTTCCTTCTACAATGTTCATGGTACAGTACACTATAGCATTGTTTGTTTCAATACAACACAGGGGGGCGCTATATACTCACCAACATTATTTATTGTTATGCTTACTTTCAAAGATTTTGAAAACAACAGAAATGCTTACCTACCTTTATTTTAGCCTTTAGGACTTTCTTCCGGCAGGATTCAGCAACTATGACTTATTCTAATTAGGCAGTGGTTATAAGATGAATCACTACACATTTTAACAATAGGCTATAAACCAAACTCTGCTTGGACAGTGGTTATAAGATGAATCACTACACATTTTAACAATAGGCTATAAACCAAACTCTGCTTGGGCAGTGGTTCTAAGATGAATCACTAAATATTTTAACAGTAGGCTATACCAAACTCTGCCAGTGTGACTATTTTTATAACAGTGTGACTATTGTTTTTACTATTTTTCAAGTGTAGCACATATAGTCTAAGCCGTACTTCCATAAATTATAACCTAAATGAATGCTGTGGTTAAGATTTTTGGAAATGTTGAGACTGCGTCCCCCAACCATATCCTCCTAGCATTCTCTGTCTGTTACAAAGCCATGAGGTCAATGTATCATGCAGGGTACACATCGAATTAGCAGGCCTATAGTGTTCTCCTGTCCTATTGCCACTCCTCCCACAATACAAATATTACAGCGGAAAGAACAGGAATAAGTGTAATTGAGGGCGGCACCATCCAGGAGGCCTGCCAGTCTCTTTCCATATCTCAACCTGAGTGCCGTTTAATCCTTTCTTCATGCTGAGGCTCCCAGGTGGCTACTTTATGAAAGGCAGGTTACAGTACATTAACATTGTGGGACCTATCCTCTGCTACTGTTTGCTGATTGGAGATTACTGACCTGCGGCGAAACACTGCCCCCCATATCCTGTTAAATCACCTTCTCTATCTCCTTTATCCGTCCTTACCCCACTCCAATCTTTTTATTCCCTGCTCTCCTCTTCTTCAATGTCATTAACTTTCACTTGTCGGCTAATGATTATCCGGATTCTGTGCTTTTGACGGTCAACTGAAGGAAAGTAAAAATGGAAAAGACAAGGGGAATAAAGCTATACCTCTATTGTGGAGACAGAATGATGTCATGGGGGCATTTGTCTTCTATGTGGAGGCTTCCCTTCCTCTGCTATAATTACCTTGTACAAACTAGAATCTGATATGGCGGATATGAGGCCCAAATAGAATTATTGTGTGCTAACAAAGAGATATTGAGATTCAGGGAAGGAGGGAGAGACTGCAAGTGAGATAGAAAGAACACACACGCGCATACGCACACACACACACACACACACACACACACAGATATGCATCTGTGTATGGCATGGCAATAACACACATTTGCTGGACACTTGCAAGCACAAACACACTTTCTCATACACACTACCACATGCACATCCCCACACACGCACCCACACACCCACACACACACACACACACACAACCACTTGTCCTTCCTCTCCATTCCCTCAGATAGGCTAATGTTATTACTGTGGTAATTATCGTCATTAGTGCCAGCAGCTGTAGAGAGCCCCATCGCTTGCTGTTCAAGCTCCATCCCAAACCTCTCTGTCTTCCAATCTCTCTTGGTCCTAGATCTTATTTTGGTGTTTGTCCGTTTAATGGTACATATAGACGATTGCATGTTCCACATTTACCAAACAGAGCCCCTATCTAATTAGCATGTGCCCAGTTTCCTGACTCTAACGGTTTTCTTGATTGAGTTTGGTAGTTACAGTGCAATGGTCTGCCGATATACCACAGCAATGATACAGCATGTGTGGATAGTGTTCATAGTTAAAGTGAAAACGCACAAGATTTAGGTTACAATTCGTGGTTCAAATAGGCTATGCAAAAACATTTTATGTCTAGATTCCTCCATGTAATGTTACTTTCCATGTTGGGTGGATGGAAGGTGAACACTAGATGGCACTGTGTTGTCAAAAAATACCTAATGCGGTCCTCTGGTTGGCAAAGGGCATAACCAAGAAAGTATTGATTTGACAAATCCTTTTAACTTTGCTGTCTCTGGTCACAATATTAAATATTTGTATATCTCTTCTTAGCTGTAATTTGATTTTTTTTAAACCTAGCATTGTCCATCTGTTCCCTATATTCCCAATGTGACACCTTTATGAAGAACACAAATTTTTTGTGTTCTCAGCTACGCTATTGGTGAGTGATTTACTTGATGTTTATTTGAAAGTATAAATGGGCTCCTTCACGGTGTTTAACTGTGCACTCTGTCTGCACCGCTACAAAATAAAATATGACATGGACAACAGAAATAGACTATTTTACTCAAAGCATGCCCTCGTTCTTGAGATTGCCTTTTGTTTTATTGCCAGGGGCTACAGCGGACAGTAGACAACCTGTACACTCCTAAGCTCCGCATCAGGCGCTAAATGTCATGCACAGCCTGTTTTTATTGGCTGATATGGCCCGGTATGCCCTTCTCCTTTTCCTGGAAGCCATTGTTAAAGAGGCGGTTGTTAATACTGGAGACCAGATGGGCTCTATCTCCCACAGGTCTGACTGAGGGTGTTTACTATGCACTGGGCTGTGGATAACAGGTGAGCCTTGCACCGAGCCCTCAACCAATCAGAGAGTAGCAGATGTCTGGACTCTGCCTGTAAACCTCTGTTTGGCATTTGAGAGTGTATGGAAGGCTGCAATTAAATAAATAGAGGTGTGGGTTTGATAATGGCATTGTGTCAAGGTGTATCCAGTTTGCCATTAATTCCAATGGTTTATGTAAACAATTTAACATATGAAAATAGGTTCACCATTAAATCACCAAATCTCATTGGTTTTCAATAGCTGGGAAATATTTAAGGAAGGATTGGGAACTACATTCTATAAAATGTTTAGAATAAAATGTATTTATTTATCTTCACTTTAGAAGTAATTTCCAGGAATGTTTCTTATTCCATGTGACAAAATGTTTCCAGTGTTTGATGAGCAAACACTGGAAATTCCTTTCCCTTTAACACAGGGCCTGTTGAATTATTGCAATTTGGTATCATGGCAACCAGAATGGTAAGGATGGGCCAAAAACGGGCAGAGGAGTGTTTTTGAGTTTCGAATGAATCTGCCCTAATGGATGACCTGCATCTAGCATGCATGGCTGGATTAGTTTGGATGGCGCACCTGTCCCTGTTGTGTCAACAGCAGATCAGGTTACCAGAAACACTGTCACCTGGCACATCCAGCGCCCTGACTGAGTGGGTTCTGGCCTTGGTTCTGATGGCTTCAGACTACAGACACTATGTTTGCTACAATATTTAATCAGCATTTGCTGTTGTATTGGAATTCTTAATTCATTTTAGCAGACAAAGATGTTGTTACAGCATGGATTATAGTGACTAGTACATACATAGCTCCTAGAGTGACCCTCAGTGAATGATGGGTGAATGCCATTCATATAGACCAGAAACAGTTTGAGACACTGGTTACCTATATATTATAACTTTACCCATTCTGGTCTAAACACCTTCTTCGAACTCCATGTCTTGATTTAGTGCAATGTCGTCCCAGGCTGATCATAGATCTTGTATCTGATGCCAGACCTACAGCAAAGAATGAAACTAAGCTCAGTTTAACCACAAACAGAAGGAACTTGATTTTTTAAGCTTTATTCCTGAGTAATGAGAATGACATGCTATTCTATTTTCAAATGCTTCTTTCTGATAACCAAGTAGATCATGCACAGCATGCCTGTCTGGGGCTGGCAGTGGAACATATGATATTGTACTGTATAAAGAGTATCGTATTTAACTGGAGGAGCGCCTATCAAGGCAACATATCTTGTTTGACTTTCTCAACCCACATAAACAAAAAACACCTCCTATGTTTTCTTTATTCTGAATCCAGGGCCGGCAGCTGCTCATTTCAAAGCCTTCAAGCATCAGAAAGTGATGTTTAACCATTAACCGGTGTTCAAACAAGCCTCTGGTACAGCTGCTAACATCATTTGCTTTTCAGTGTGAAGGCCAGAGCAGGAAATGCCCACGTCTTTCACCCAATTGGCACCCTGTGGGCGCATGTTGTCTTACTGCCTGTAATTCATAGCAGGGCCTCAGAACTATAGTCCGTATTCACTGTCATCTCCATTATTCCCCTGATGATGAAGCGATTAGCCAGCAACCGTTGGGCTAACCACAAAGCCTGCGGGGTGATGGATGGGCTATGTGATAGACTCAGCCTGTTGGTTGGGGTGCTTTGTCCTGCATTTCTGACACCTTCTATCTTGTGATCCATGCAACCCCCCTCTATCCCAATCCAACCCCCAGATTCACCCTAGTTACCCCCACCAGCTGCCCCTGACACCTCATCATAGGCCTGCCTCTGCTTGCCATGTGCTGGGAGTCAAAGAGGTCCCTGCTATCAGTCACCAGAATGGAACCCCACCAGCTCCCTCCCCACACACTAAATCACAATCAATCGCCCTGCAGACAGAGATGGATTAGGGGAATCCGTGACCCTGTAACTTTTTGTAAGACCCCCGCCTTTCAAAGGGCTCCTGTCACCAACTAAGAATGGAAGGGATTCCAGTCAAGAATGAAGGGGTCAAGTCTGATCTTCTAGGAGGAAGTTATCAGCAAGCAATGGAAAGACTTTTCTGTTTAAGAACATCTAAAAAGGACACTGGGACTCAGGAAGTGGGATAGGAAGGAAGGATGTGGTAAATAGGTCTTCAAAACGTAATTAATATATTATATATTCATATAGTAATGTATATGACAATATGTTACAAGCATACTATCTTTAATCTAAAACAATTCTAAACACAACAAAACCTATATAAACCTTTAGTCAAAGCGAAATATGACTGTAAAGGGTAACTCAAGGTCTAATCTATACTATACAAAACAGCAGCTATACGTACAGTCAGGCTCTCAACTATTTTACAACCAGAGGAAAACCACATCCTGTCCATTTTCTCTGAAAGACATTTCATTTTAAGAGTATAGCTGGCTGCCATTCTCAATGAATTCACCACAACCTGAGTGATTGCATCATTCTCATTGTTCAGACATGAAATAGGCCTCCATGATGCCATAACACCGTGATTGGGAGTGAGAAATGGTGTTATGCATTCACCACCAAGGGTTTTAAGGACTGTCATTCACATGCAGATTTGTCCTTCGGAAGTGCTTCAGCTTTAAAATTTCCATTTAGATAAGGTGTACACAAATAAAGAATGGACAGCCAACAAGACACTGGGTTCTTCATTTGATTAACTAATCATAGTCTTTGTAATTCCACTCGGAGGCCTTGAAGGACAGTGCTGGACCGCATGCTCTGATTAGCCTATGTATGATTGTTGCAACCATAGCACAAATCAACTCAAGTAACATCCGTACACTACCCCAATGGCTGTGATTAAACAGACAATTAAGAGATACTGAGTTTATGTCTGTTTAATCCCTCTTTCCATGCTCTGAATGGCTCAACGATAACTCCAAAATCCGAAAGAGTTGAAGTGCGTGGTGATTATGGTCTTTAAATCCCCCTCAAGTGTAGATGCAGGTTGTTCCTGATTAGCAGGGGTTTTAAAGTGGCACCCTGCTCCTACCACCTTGCAATGGGCATCTGATGCCTGGCTAAAGGAACAAATGTACGTAATATATTTAAACTATAGGATATCACCATATTGTAATGTACAAGTGTGGAAAGTGGATGCCTCCTGTTCATAGGTCCATAACAAGCCAAATGAGACACACCTCTGTGTCACAACCCTTTTCTCACTTCTGTGCTACCCGCTTCATGTGGTCAGGTCACACTGTAGCGCTATAGCGTGTGTGTGTCATCCAAAGGCAGTACAGAAACTCAACGGCCCCTCTCCATGACTGATCTCATTTGCTGGTCCTCATTATGCAAACTACTCCCAACTCCCGCCGCATAATTAGTCCTTAATTAATTTGAGTGAAATCTTTCATCTGTCTGTGTCCGGCCAGCTCCTTCCTTCCATTTACAACCTGATATTAATTTCAGAGGGGGGAATGGTTGCTGGGCTGATGAAAAGGCTGATATAATTAATCAAGTATCTTTTCCCCTGGTTTTTTTCTGAAGGAATAATAATAAGTGTGATGAGCAGAGTCTGATTAACCCTATTATACTGCCTAATTAGGGTGATCATTTAATAATCAAGGAAGCAGCACAATTAGAAGAGAATGCAAATTATGGCATCTAATGAAGGGTGTGCCAATTTTGGGAATTCTTTGTTTAGAAAATGTGGCATTCCTAAAACATGGGTCAAACAAAGGTCATTTTGCTTTTTATTTGCATCAGTAGAGATGATTGTGCATGTAATGCATGTATAACACCCCCTTATTCTACTGACAGAAATAAATCAACATAACATATCTTGTTCGCTATAAGCACAACTTTGGCTGCCAGTCATGTTCATATGAAACTGAATGTCTGAGAGTTTCAGGCTGAATGCTTAACACAAGGCATGTCTGTGTTGCACATTAGTCACACAGGCTACTGTGTAAATATATGATTGCCATTGATCAAAACAGAATAAGAGTTGAACAATTCAAAGCTTCCTTTCTCCCGGTTGCTTCGGACACTCGTCAGCTAATTAGAGATGAGTTGTGAGTCTTCATATCACCCCGGGCACCATGACACTGATTGGGCATGAACTCTTTAGCACACACTGGCTGTCTGTTTAATGTGGCCCCGGGCTCAAAAAGACAGCTGTACACTGCACTACAAAGTCAAGGGCAGTAGTTCAGCACCATGGACAGTAACCAGAGGATATACTTTTGCTGGGTTCCTGCTTAGACGTCTAGTATTTTGGGTCCATTGTATATGGTTGTATGCTTTTAAACTGCACAAAATCATATGGCTATGTACAGTATATATAAAATATAGTAAGCACCATGGGGCAAGTGTATCTTTAGATTCATTTCTAAGGATTAAACAATGTTGTTAAAGCCATTTTAGACAGCCATTGTATAGCATATATCGTATATGCTAGTAAATAACAGATGTAGGCCATTAGGTTGGTGGGAGTCCATCTTTCATACTCCTACATGATGCATCTGCAGTCTGCAGTTTCATCAAGTTAATGGTGACCTTACATAAAGTCTATGAGCAATGGCTTTCATTTTTCTTACATGGTCATGAAGTCATTATCAATACCATTATAATCTCCATTGAGCCAAGGAACAGAAGATGGATATAGGTGTGTCGCTCTTTTGTTATGCCGACTGGCAAATGTCAATGACAAACAATGTCGGACATTAAAATAGTTATGCCGCTTGCTTGTGGGGTTTTATGTTTGTCTTCTCATCCTCCCTAAATCATGTGTGCACGAGAGCACACGCATGTGCTTGTGTGTCTACATGAATGTACCTCAATTTACTGCTCTTCACCCCCATAGTGCAGCTGTGCTTCTGAGAACTCTTGTGAAGTAATTGAATGAACCAGGGCAGGGGAAACCTGCGGCAGGGAATCTGGCGCCCGCTGGCCTTATTATCGGTAATACGGCAGCCGCTCCGCCTGCGCTTTGTCATCCGCTCATGAATACAGAAATGAATTTGACGGACGTCAGAGGTGAACACAGAGGGGAGAGCCGGGCCAGAGCCGTTTTAATCAGCTCCCAGATAGAACAATCACTTTATGCACCTCCGTGGCTCAGAGGTGAATTAGTGTTTAACATTCCAGGGCATGCTTCGTGACAGGGGACCCACCTCCGACAAGCAATGGACTGCAGAGATTATAAAGAGACACTGATGTTTTTGATGAGGACATTATGGCTAAACGTGCCTCTGGGACATAAACAACCAGTGCGCAGACAAACTGCTGATATTAAGCTAAGCATTATAGTTTTAGACAAAGCACAATTTGCATTTTTATGGTTTTAGTTATTCTCAGACTGTGATATGGAACCATTCAAGAGGTCACAAGATGATTTTGGAGTGGAAGTTTGTGTGTAAACGGTAATTTATTATCAACTTTTTACAATGTACAACTTGGAAAAATCACATACTGTACATTTATATTGCTGTTTGTTTATTCATTATTGATACAGATATTAAATAGTTATTTCAATTAGAGTAGCGTTCAACCATTCATAGATAGCTTGTGTGAGTCCCCCTCTCCTTTTCTCTCTCTCTCTCTCTCTCTCTCTTTTTCTAGCCCTCTCTCTGTGGTGTGTGTGTGTGTGTGTGTGTGTGTGTGTGTGTGTGTGTGTGTGTGTGTGTGTGTGTGTGTGTGTGCGTGTGTGTG
>JAODUG010000015.1:4395886-4410743 GCA_027564795.1 Aphredoderus sayanus | reverse complement strand
GAGGAGAGGAGAGGGGAGGGGAGGGGAGGAGAGGAGAGGAGAGGAGAGGAGAGGGGAGGAGAGCGGAGGGGAGGAGAGCGGAGGGGAGGGGGAGTTCCTCCCAAGCAAAACCTGACGAGCTGACTGGCTATTAGTATGCTGCTCAAAAACAGACAGATGTCAGGCTTGAACGCCTAACAGACGGAGGGAGAAGAGGAGGGGCCGAGGTTCAAGTTTAAGAATACACAGAGCATGACATTCTTTGGGTTACGCTGCGTTATGCAATGTCTACTCTTCCCACTGATAACAAGAGATGCCAAGAGAGTTGCTTTGCATCATCTACACCATGATGTACAACATACGGCTGTTTCTGTTCTGTTGAATTGCTGACATTTACAATAGCCACTTTGTTATAACAAAGTGGCTATTTCAACAATACCTAGTATTAAATAGTAATACATAATACATTGTTGTTTCAGATGTGGACAATAAAAACACATGAGAATTTTGCTATGTGGCAAATTCCACTATTACTGAGAGGCTCTCACATTGCGTACAATGAAGGCAGCAACACAGCCTTTCAATGAGTAATAGGAACAAAGGCTAATTCTCTTGGCAATACTCTGCACCTACAGTTAGACACATACAATATGCATGCACATGCAAGCACACACACACACACATAGATATTGTTCTGCCAGAGGCATTACAAAACAAAGACAATTTCCATGCACACACACACACACACACACCAGTTTGACACCAACAGTGTGTGTGTATGGTCCCAGGTGGGGCTCTGGGTCCCTGCTGTCAGCCTTCTGGTTCCACGCCTGCTCTACCTGTGTTTAAGAGGGCCGGCCCCCACGCAGCTCAGAGCTTCCAGTGCATGGCTGGGCGAGGCCCCCAGGGCTTTCAGTGTGTGGGTGCTGTGTGGAGGGGAGGGGGGGTAGGCCTTTTGTTACAGGCTGGGTGGCGAGGGGAGGGGGAGAAAAAAAAATGAGTAATGCTATGAGTCATTCTGCATTAGCAGCGGGGGAGGGGGGGAGGCAGCCGGGAGAGAATACTTTTGCATGTTGTATGAAGCTAGACGCCATATGCCATCCGAGCCAGGCTGCCTCCTGAGTCAGGGCTCTGGGTTTGACAGGCCTGGGCTTGCTCCCTCTGCCACCACCCCCTCCCACTCCCCGGGCCCCCACAAAGCCCAGCCCCTACTCCCCTGGCTGCACCCAATCATAGCCCCCTCCCTCCAAAACCTCTTATAGACCCCAAAACTGGGGCTGTCCATTGCCTTGGTTGTGCATGGATTTTCTCTGTGTGTATGTGTCTATATGTATGTGTGTGTGTGCGTGTGTGTGCATGTGCATGTGCGTGTGCATGTGCATGTGTGCGTGTGTGTGTGCGTGCACAGAGTAGGGGCGTACTCAGTGATCTGAACACATCGGACATTGTCGCGAGTCTCTGCAGGAACAGCTGGTCAGCTGGGGAGAGCAGTGGGGTGGGGGGGCTGGAGGAGGGGAGAGGCAGTGCGCTACACTGATAATGGGATTAGGTTAAAACATTCAGTGGGGGAACTCAAGAGTACCCCCTCCTCTTTGCAGCCTCCCCTCAATACTGCATAAGCTCTCAACCGCTCCCTGCATCAAAGCCATGCCAGCCTCCTCCCCGTGTGCAAACGTCCAATTTTTGTAATTATGAAAAGAAGAAGAGAGAGAAAAAAAAGAAAAAAAAAAGGACACATCCTTATGTCTCTCCCCTCCAGTTCCACCCACCCAACAGCAAGCTAACCGCCATATGTCAGACAAAACATGCTTGGACATTTATATCGAGTAGAGAATATGCCTTGTCCTGTTACACACACACACACACACACACACACACTAGTGAGTAAACAGCAGCGCACACTGCATGGGACTCCATGTAGCAGATCACCGCGGGCTAATTAGTCACTGCAGCTCATCCTGCATATGTACCCATTATTATTATTATTATTTCTTTGCTTTCTTCTTTTAGATAATGACCAGAGGCTCGGCTCCTCGCTGTGCCCAGTCAAGCACGGGTCTCCGCGGCGATATGGACCGCTGAGTATTATCTACGTGACTGCTAACAGTTATGGCACAACAGCTGGCAAATTAGAGCCATCAGCGATGCTAAATAATGCATGTGCGACAACACTGACGTGGCGGCTCCTATTCAGGAAGCCCTGGCGTGCACACAGGAGCACTTTCATCTCCGCTAGGTGAGGAATCTTACAGTACACAAAAGAGCACGCTGTTGTCGTACAAAGAGGGAGAGACACACACACACACACACACACACACACAATGTAACGCAGAAGGGGTGTGAGAATATGCCGCCGCCGACGCAATGAATACGACGATCACGGCTGCGTCTGGGGGGTGGGGGGTGGGGGGGGGAATGAGCAACAGGACACAAAGGCACGCATACAGGATATCATAGCCATTGTGTGTTCCTTATAGCTCCTTTGAAATGTTATTTACATTTCCCATTCAGGCGCTGTGGAGCTGGCGAACTGTAGACGCACGCACACACACACACACACACAGGAGAAGAGGGCACATAACAGACTTCAGCGGGGCTTTTCTGGGTTCCACTGAAAAGATGAGGCCTCCCTCTCAGCCGCCTGCGACAGTGCGCACACACATACACACAGATACAGCCACACAGCCACCTAAAAGCCTAGCTCGCATGACTGGCCATGGGCAGGAACAGATTATGGCTATTGATTGCTGCCAGGAGAGGGATCTGTGCGCGTGCGTGTGTGTGTGTGCGTGCGTGTGTCTGTGTGTGTGTGTGTGTGTCTGTGTGTGTGTGTGCGTGTGCGTGTAGCGGATGGGGAGTAAGGGCAGCCTGCAAAAGCTATTGATTCTGTCCGGCAGGGAGGCTGCGTCTCCAAATCAAGGTCAGTCCTGCTCTGTCTCACCTATTAGAAGCTGCTGCCGCCTACACACACACACACACACACACAGTTTCAGTCCTCACAATACCCACTTCACAAGAAGTGATGGACTGCACATCAAACCCAAGTGCCTGTTCAAGAGAGAAGGAAGTCCTGCTCGCTGGATAAAGACATTATTGTTTAGTGATGGCATCGCTACAAGAGATCATTGCGCTACATGGCAGGCCAACAGCGGGGGGGGGGGGGGCCAGACCAGCTCTGCAGGGACTATACGTACACCAACGCCGGTGTGTACATGCAGTGACATCTACTGTACCTGTTCACTTTGGGCCACATAAGGACAACGTCCAGAACAAGAAAGCTGCAGCTGTATGCCAATTGTACGCGCCCGCAAACAATACAGTTATAGGACGCGACAAGGCAGCACAGCTGCTTTTTCCATCAGGTGTATAAATAATAGATGATACATTATCAGTCCTCGCTGAGGGGGTTGTGATGTGTGTGTGTGTGTGTGCGCGCGCCCACGGTCATCTCTTGACATAGGAAATTGATACAAATCCTAACCAACGACGAGAGCTGCTTGACACACACACATGAAACAGACGCAAGAGAAAGAGAGACAGAGACAAACAGAGACAAACAGAGAGAAAGAGAGAGAAAGAGAGGGAGAGAGAGAAAAAAAGAAGAAGAGAGACTTGTGCTGCCTATCTGCGCGTGCACGCTCTTGCCAGTGTGGCTGGTGGTCATTTTTCAATATCAAATCCAATTAGCCCGAGAGATCCAGCGAGCACTGTGGCAGGCTGCTGGAGTCCTCTCCAGCCTCGTGGCGGAGCGGCAGAGAGGGCCACAGCGCCATACTGGCCTTTTATCTGGACACACGGGGGTCATATAGCTTCTCTTTGAAGAAATATTCAACTAATTACCTTGGAGAGCAGGCTCACAGGCAGAGAGCAGATTGTGGATCGCAGGGGCATTGTGAAAGGGGTAAACTAAGGATGGGGATTTCATCTTTGCGCGTGCACACACACACACACACACACACACACACGCAAACAGCTGTCTACACACACACACACACACACACACACACAAAGCTGGGTTATTGTTCCGACTTGTTAAAGAAAAAGAAAGGAGGGACATATCCTGAGAAGACGGGAAGAGAAAACAGCGCACAAGGCCGTGTACAATAGCCACTCCAGTGACGAAAGCAAATAAATGGGGTAAGCACACCTGCAAGTCATACTTTGTTTCCCCTCCTATTCATTTTGCTATGTTATTGGGGTCTGGGTCCTTCACAGTGAACATGCCCTTCTAAATAATAGGCTTAGTCATTCCTGGATTCTGATTATTTGGAAATGATTTCATTATAAAATGCACACAGTGGTACACAGCTGAACACAGGACAATCTCCCTCAGTGACACTCAACTTCATCCCTTTGTGCATTCCTCACCATACAACTCCTCGCCCGGCAGACAAAACGCCGTTGCAGGCAGAAAGGCAGACGCCCTGTCCCTGACAGCACGCTCAGCTGCACGCTGCCATTCACACCCGGGGCTGCTGCAGGGGAGGGGGGGGGAGGGAGGGAGGGGGAGGGGGAGGGGGAGGGGGGGTGTAGGCAGCGCTCACCTCCTCTCATAGATCATGCCTGTGTGCTCGCTGCTCCTCTGCTGAGGAATGCCAGGTAAGGCTCTACTGGCATTGGCTCGGCTTAGTCCTCTGTGCACCAGGAGTCTGCCCCCCCCCCCCGCACATCCCCTGGAGGCCAACAGTAGTAGACAGGCCTGGGGCTGCCTCCTCCCCTGCTCCCCCCACCTCCCCCCTGGCAGTGTGAGTCACACTGGGGTAATTCATTTGGCGTCGGGTAACAGACATCTGTCACTCAGGATGCCCCCGGGGACACACGGGCAACGGACTGATCGGGGGGAGGGGGTGCATGCTCATTGGCACATACTTACACACCCAGAGAGTTGTTACCGCTACCTACTGCTGAACAGGAAACGGTGGAGCCAAGACTTTTGACGTGCTAAACAACACAACAAAACAACGCCAGTTAGAAAAATAATCATGTAGAAATTAATGTATAAAAGAAAATAAATAAAAATAAAAACGCTACATAAGCCTTCGACACATATTAAACCTCCTTCGGGGTGTGGGGCGGGGTTTCTATAGCAACCGCCAGAGGGGCAGCGCGGTTCTGGTGAGGCGGTGCTGTACATGCTGTCCTAGGAGGCGCAGAGGGCTTTATGGGAGATCAGGTTTCTCCCTCAGGGATGCCCAACCCCACACTCCCCTCCCAGCTCCTCTCTCCCCCCCCCGCCCCCTCCACCCCCTGCTGCTCCTGGCATTCACATGCTAATTCATCTCCATTGGTGATTACGCTCCCTTTAAACCAACTGACAACTACAGCTGGAGTCAGCCTCTTAACGGCACACTGTTGGATGGATGGGCGGAGACATGCGTGTGTGTGCGTTGGCGCACATTTGTTGACACCGTTGCCATCTCGGCTCAAGAGCGTTTCAGAACGCGCGGGTGATAGATGATGGCACGACGTATCAGTGCTACTAAACCACCCCCCCTCCACAAACAGCCTTGTGCCCCATCACAATGCACACTGCTGCAGGGGCCGCTCTGATAGCTGTATGTAAATCAGACGTCCCATAAAGATCAGTGTCAGCACTCAGCCATTGGCTGACGCGATGCGCGCACCACATGTCGGAATGAATCCAAGCTAAACGCTGCTGCTGTTGAGAATCAATACCCGGCGTTGCTAGCAAGACGCAGAGGAGACAAAGCTATTAGCACAATCACAAGCACTCCCAAGACGCACGCACGCACACACACACACAGATCTGCTTCTATCGGCAGGTAGGCCAAGGTGGGTCTTTCCGGTGGGGCCGCCCCTCAGAAGGGGAAGCAGGATGTGGGAAGGACACCATTTGTACTGGGTGGCTGTGTATGTGTGTGGGGTGAGAAAGGATACAAGCTCTGGTAGAGAGTCAAGCGGGACTTGACGGCTCTGCTGGCGTTGATACAGGTGGCCCTCACCAAGCTTGGCAGGAGCGTACCTGTGATGATGGCGCCGTTAAACAACGGCCCAAAGAAAGGTACCTGAGGGACACAAACAATAACGGAAGAAATGTAGTTTGGCACCGGAAAATGTGAACTGGCACATGGATGCAAACTTAATTTAGACACTAAATCTAACGGTACATTATAGGGCATAGAAAGGTAGACGGGGTTGATTAAAACATATTTCTGAGGTGCTGCTGCTCCATCTGTTTTGGGCCAGGGTTCAAGTTGAAATTGGGTTTTGCCCAACTTTGCATGACAACCACACATATCTAATGTGAATCAATGTCTGGTAAATGAAATTAAAATAACAATCAATACTAGACAATGGCCTCATATTGAACCGCTGAACAAACACAATGGGGCAATATGCATTTCGGCGGCAGCGTGTGTGGGTGTGTGTGGGTACACGCGTCTGTTCATGCATATTGTGTGTGTGTGGAGTGGAGGGGGGTCTTAATCACTGAAGCTGAATGGTCGTTGACCTGGAAGTTGACGTGAATGTCAAAGTCTCTCCAAAGGGTCCTGCTGTTTTCTCAACACAGTCCATCTCATTATGCAAACATCGAAAATCAAACCTACCTAAATCACAGATTTACCAACTCAGATACAATCTAATTAATGCTATGAAACAGATGAACAATCCAGCCCAGTTATATGCAATGAATCACCGGCTAGTGTGACTGTGTGAGTGTGAGGCGGACTGCCTGAGAGGCTTTTGGCCGTGGAGTCAGTTAATCTGGGTGCAGGTTCTGAAAAGATGGTACAGGCCTGGCACACTTGCTGCTATCGCCGCCCTGGCACAGACGCATTGGCAAAGTTAGTGGAGCGCCAAAGCTGATGTGCTTCCTGGCTCTCTGCTCCCCTCCGCCCCGCCACACTAACTTGGCTTTGGCCACAGATGAGCTCTGCTGCTTCAGCCGAGGCTGCTGTGACTATTGTTTGGACTGTCCCCATAAAACTAACCTGGCGCAAGACACAACACACTGACTGAGTGCCTATTGTCTCTCGGACATTATTGTATTTGTCGGCCATCTTTCTGGAAAATGTGTTGTTGTTTATTATTATTTTTTTTTATAAAAAGGACACGGTCAAGGACAATCACTGTTGGAACACACAGGACAACAAAACAAATAAATAAATAAAAACAGAACAGGGCTCATTCAGAATGCAAACAAATTATTTGAAATAAAAAGTACGCTTTTAGCGGCATGCTAAGCAGACATACTAGGGACATAAAGTGCTCTACATCTGAAGCCAGGCATTCTCAGACAAAGGCATTTCAGCATCCTCAGGAAGGCGATGCACTGAGTGCAGTGCTATGGAGTAGCAAAGATGAAAGCTAGCTGAAGGAGGGATAGTAACCAGCTCTGAGAGCACATGCCCACAGTGTGGGTAATAATGCACCGCTGGAGTGGAGGAAACAGCCAGCATTCATCTAGGACACAGACAGGCAACAGAATAAGGAACAGGTATCTAGAAAACCAACAGGAAAGTCTGGAACAAACAGTACAATGAGGACCTGCTTTACATTGTGATTAGGTTAAAAGCATGGTGTTTTGAAAACGTCCATTCTGTGTATTTTGCGTGCGTGCGTGCACAGACATATCCTCCACAACCTACAAAAGGAAGAGCAATGAGGGTATTTTTTTTCATTCACTGCGTATGCAAAGTTTCTCAGAGCTTTGGTGCCGGGGCCCGGGTACCTGTGGCTTCTTCATGATCTGGATGAAGTACATGTGGTTCTTGGTGGGGTAGATGATGATCAGCGCGTCTCCGAAGTCGGTGGGGATGATGCCCCGCCGGTAGTCCCTGGTGTGCTCCGACCACACGATGTGCACCTCATCATTCCCAAGGTGACGCAGCTGCCACACAAGAGGGACAACAAATAAGGACAAATCCCAGCGCTATCGGGTTCCATGAATCTGCTCACCTAAAGGTCAACGTTAGATTACCAACAGGCTTCATTTAACATAACAACATGATTCATTATCATATAGAAGAACCGGCAATCCCTCCAATTGCATTTTGTATACAGTATGCATTTATGATATATATAAAAACTCTGGTATTCATTGTCCCACAGGTGGATACAGATTTCATAACCAAGAAAACAGTGGAAATTCATAGTTGCACGCAGCAATAGTTTATCTACACCTGTCATCACTGAAGGCTTGGTGGGCTGGTTGATGGTTTAGCCTACAAAAGGTAAAGAGAGCAGGTGCTGGAGCTTGTTGACTGCTTACCATTGCAATCACAATCGTTGTTTGAGTGAAATGGTTATAATTTGGGCCATTTCGCCGTTTTTCGTTTTTGTGTATTTTTTATAGATTTTTCATTACAAATTCAAATTACAAAATACAAAGATGCACAAAACCAAATCATTCAAATCCAATTAACTTTCCCCCATATGACATAAAATTGCCTCCCATTTCCATTCTATTCACAAACACAAATGAGACTGGCCAGGACAAAAAGACACACTTAAATGAAAGGAAATTGACTGATTCTAGTTATGGGTAAACACTCCCGCCCCCTAAAGCAAAATAGATGCACACAGATATATTATAATCTTGGACAAGCGAGGATCACTTACTTGCCTGCAGCCCAGCAAAGGAACCTCGCTGTTCCTTTAAGGGAGGGACAGTGAGGTTCCTTCGCATGGAGAGGGGGGACAGCCACAACATCGGATAAAAGCAACATCTGCCAATGTACTGTGGGCCTAATGAGCCATTAAGAAAACATGCCCTCGCCACCAAAAATGCAATTAGCACATTCTATTATAAGCCCTTAATTATGGTAATACGATAATGTTAAACAAATCCACGGCATACTAATTACACCACGCGCTCGCCAGTTCAGCCGGCCTGCCTGCGGATCGGCGGGTCCCAAGCAGGTCAGTCACTCGGACAATTCCGGAGGAAATGTTGAATATGTATTTGTGGTGGCTGATGGCGCTGGTGGTGTTAATTGGGCCAAGGATATTAGCATTTGGATGAGTTGCAGCATGAGGTTAATGAGGATGCTTGTGCTTTAGTCACCAGTCTTCAGCGTGAACCCATTTAAGCCCTTGATAGCAGTGGAACAATGTGCAAGTCTATTCTGTCAAATATGACCTCAGTCAAAGGCTCTTGTTCAATTAGCACTATATGACCTCCCAACATGCCAGTGGGCCTCTCGCACACACACACACACACACACACACACACGCAAGCACAGCGATTGGACCAAAAGGCCCACAGAGCACAAGTGCCTCCTTATGAAAACACAGCGAGGCCTGACAATTAAGCCACGCTGCCTAAAGGCTGCCGAGTGCGGTAGCAATGGAGGGAGTCACACACACACACAGCCTGACCCCCACCCTGCAGGTCTCTCCCATAACTACATTACTGAAGCCAGCTGCTGCGGCTGCTAGGCCGAGCTCTGCCCTAAAGCCCACAATTGGATTGAGGAATTCATGTCTTTTCTTTCTAGTTTAGCTGGAGGCTGACTTTCTTTTCTCCCCCTCCATACAGACAATCTGGCTGGTGAAAGCTTTCCTCAGGCTGGTGAAAGCCCCCCCCCCACACCACCCCGATAGTTTGCATCTATGGTTACAGGCAGGGAGGCGGGCGGCTGCTGGAGTCCGTGCGTTCTATTTGTATAATGTCAGGGAAACCTCCTGCTCGCACAGAGATACAGCTCCTGTTCTCATCCCAATTCCTTACCCAGCCCCAGGCCAGCCTTAGTCTTCAGGCTGTACACGTGCAGCCTGCCTAGGTGCTGGGCTGGGCGTGAGGGAAGCAGGGACGGGGAAGGGGGGGAGGTCCGGCCAGCAGCCACACCCCGACCCGCCCGGAGCCGATCCGGGCGTTGTGCATCAACAGGCTCAGTATGGGGTCTAAAGGAAGAGGGAGGTTGTTTTTGAAGGGTGAGGGTGGGGGAGGATCTCTGGAAGGGCTGGATACAAGGAGTACGTGATGAATTTCCTCCTGTCGACGGGGCACCGCATAAGAAGATTGGCGGCACGGGCAGGGGCCGCGCGGCTCATTTCTCCGTGCTAACTGCTGCCGGCGCGCTACAGCCTCAGCATCCCACTGCACGGCCCAATCGATCGCTCCCGCGGCGGCGGCAGGAATCGGATAAAAGGATCCTGCCGGCATCCGGTCGGCGCCTGCCCTGGCAGGGAGAGCTAATGGCTGAATCCAGGCCCCGGTCACAGCACACAGGGAGGGGGCCGCCGGCTAGCGGAATCATAGTCATTATCGCAGCGGCACATGCCCTCTTCTCCCCCGCTCGCACGCACGCGCACGCTCGCTCTCTCGCTAGCGTCTCTGCTACTCAGGCCTGCCCGGGCCAGGGCCGCTAATCAATGCCCGCACTCTGGAGTCACACCTCCTGATCACCGCTTAACACGCGGGCCGAGGGCTGCTGCAACACATGCTCAGGGCAGCCAGGGCTGTGCAGCCATTTCACCGCATTTAACGCACCTGTGTAACTCTCCATTCCCTCCACAGGGTTCTACGCTATGATTCAACACATTGGCCGGTGCATGAGTAATGGGAAAATTACACCGGACTCTGGGTTAAAGGTATAGTCAGCGATGGTAAGTGAATACATTTTTGTCAAATTCTACTCCCGCTAGCGCACCGCTAGCTTCCCATTCTGTGTGCTGGTGTTTCTGCACGGCTCTGTAAATAGGAACACAAACCAAGTGGTGCAGACCACACCTCACAACAATGCCCATGTCCTCGCAATGCATTTCTAATTTGGGGGGCGGAGCTTGTGAGAGAGGTGTTTTGGTTTTGATTGAGTTCAAATTATCCACAAGCTTTCTCCAGAACTATACTTTTATATCTAAAATGAGAGAAGCAGAATGCCCTACCTTCTTGGTGAGGCAGTCGTCAGAGTCTGACGGCATGCGAGTTGAGACGTGAAATATGGCTTCCACGTTGGAGGTAGCATAGTAGGGGGCAGTGAGGCCTGTGCTGCCATTCCGCTGGAGGCCCCCCATGAAGCCGCAGTGTGTGGCCAGGTCCACCTGACACACACACACACACACACACACACTTATTGTACATCCAACTGTGTTGGTTTTAGATGTTAGCTAATACCTGTTCTTGTAGATATGTACAGTAATTACCTAACAACAGGATGCTAGCATCAGAGAGAACAGAACCAGAATAGAGAGGTGGCAACGTACGACACTGAAGGTGTCTATGCATGTCAAGAGCAACCAGCCTTTTAGAACTAGTTATTTTTAATGGGGCAATGCCCACTGGTGATGTCTGACGCACATCAACACCATGGTTTAGAAAGCGGCTCTATTTCTTGAGTGTCATGCCATAAACATGCTTTGAATCTTTATGGATTTTTCAGCTCCTCTATCAAATCTGTCTTTACATTTTGAAAGTTATTAAAAAGGTGCATTCCGAATGCCACCGCCAGCGGGCGTTGACTTTTGGGACGGGACTTTTCACCCTTTACGCAGGCTAGAATGACACACTGTTCCGTGGAAGTCATATGAAGGTACACAGATTTCACATCGTTTCTCACTTGGGGGGGTTAATGGGGTTTTAGAGTATATGACATTAATTCCCAAGTACCTACGATCCATCTGAGATGCAACAAACGGTTTTGGAGAAAATTGACTCTAATTCAGGCCATGCATGGTAGATTTTGCTGTCTGGATGCTGCGTTCGCCAGGCCTCCTCAGCATAATGGCGTTGGCAACGTAAGGAGACACTTAAAAGACCAGAACCATTCCATTTTTGCTCCCACAGAATGTTTCTCTATCTTTGTTATATTCCAAAACATTTGCTAGCATGTTCATGTATCATATTTTGTGTGTGTGCGTGTGTGTGTGTGTGTGTGTGTGTGTGTGTGTGTGTGTGTGTGTGTGTGTGTGTGTGTGTCCGTGTGTGTGTGTGCTAGCAGAGAGCTTTAATAATACCTCCCATCCAAGTCCCGACACAAAGTCCTCGTATGCCTGGCTGCCTGCGCTGTTGGACAGGATGGAGCATTTGTCCTCCTGTCCCTCTCCGATGTAGAACACAGCAATCTTGTGCGTCTCCCTACTGCAGGAGGAGGAACAAGGTAATATAACTAGAGCAGTGTCTCAGCACTCCCAGCAATGTAGATACTCCTATCCAGTACCTTGCTTTAAACAGGGAAATGCACTGTACTGTATGCGTGGGTGCATCTCAAGTCATATGAAGGCATAAAGGACATTTTGTAGTATTAATATCTAGTCCTTAGCTTTACACCCTAATTTGATTTCAAACAAATACTAACAATAACAATATTATAAAGAACGACTGCAGAGTTCCTCCTCTGCAATTGCGGTTGCCATGGCGGTACGTGACGCTAGGGCAAATTGGGGGCATTTTGCATGCTTGGACACAGGTTGCTATGAGGCAGCAAGGTATGGCCATCTGGGAGAATGAGGCCCAATCCTCAGGGTATTCTTTAATAAGCCTCTGTCATTAGCAGTGTGGAGTGCCTATTGATTGCAGTGCGCGTGTGTGAGGGGAAGGGAAAGGGCGGGGCTGGGCTCTACAGCTGTGATCAACAAGAAATGCTGTGGATTAGAAGAAATGAGGGAGTGAAGGGCTGGGGGGGGCTGGAGGGGGGGGCTGGGGGCTGATGCTGACGTTCACACTTTTAGGGTTTGTCACCTCCAGCGTGTGATTTCTACAGGCAGGTTGATGAATAGGCCTCACCGGCACTTTAACTGCGGACCAATTTAATGCTGGGCTGGATAGACTTACATCGTCACGCAAAACAAAGCCTGTATCTAAGATGACGCTAATCTGCCGTTGGTATCTTGGGCATGTCGGCCATGTCCAGGGTGCTACTGTACATTGTAGGCAGCTGTGCCTCTAACGGAGCATACCACTGCCGGGAATCCAAGTTCTTCAGCTCCCGTAACAACTTGGAGTTCTTCTTCAGCAGATGGAAGTTTTTCCTATAGAATTGGAAACAAGAATCAGTGAGATTAAACTCTAATACAGTACCTTAGATCACATTCAAAACTGGCTCTGCGACTGCGTTGCTAAAGCCAAGCATTTTTAACGTTTAACGTTGTTTATCGGTCATTTTCCATATAGCATGGCCATGGCTGTGGTGCCTGCACTGGTAAAGGTACCGCACTCCTAATGACTCCATTTCAGACGTCATTATAAGCAGACCTACTTGTCTTGACAGGAGGAGCCAAGAACAATAACTTAAACAGAAGATGATCAAGGTGATTCATTGTTTTTTATTATTATTATTCTGTTCTGTAACTTTTTAACTAGGTTTCACTTATTGCTGTTATAAATGACCCTAAGAAAAGGCACTGCATATTAGATGGTCATCCATTTGGTGTCCATTTGAATTATATAGTGTCCATAAAAAGAAAGAAATATATATATATATATATATAAAAAAAACTTTTTAAAATTTGACGTAAACATGAGGCAAAGAAGTCCCGGGTGCAAACTGCAGCCTCTACTCACACGCTACACCTTCACCATTAAGAGGTGTGAGCTTTTACTTTACAGGGGAAGCGCGCTGAGGATGTGACACACCGAGGTGGACCTAAGTCAAAACAGCTGGGTGCTTTTACCCTGCGGAGAGAAGATTAACAGTCTCCAGACTCCAGCGCGCTTTTAACAGCTTTCCTTTCTCCCCCCCCTCCCCCCACTCACAGAGGGGGGCTATTAACAAGCCCACACCTGGGTCACGTTGACAACGAGCGGGGACAAAGCTAGATGTACAATAGAAATGTTACTAAACCACATGAAGGCTGCTCTGGGCCACTTCTCCCAGTTACCCCACCTTAGCTACATGCTGGTGGCAGGGAGGGAACAGTGACTGGCCGCATGGTGCCAATCTGTGGCCCCCGGTACGAACGCCACGAGTGGACTTAATGTACCTGCGGTCCCAGGAGTTCATGCCCAGGTCGTTAAGCAGCAGCCTGCAGAAGTAGAAGGGGGCTTTGGGCTCGCGGTGGGTGGGCTCCCTCTGGCGGGCGGCCCGGACGCTCAGGTCGGTGTCCCACCTCCTCACCTGCTCCTCCTCCTGCTGCGTCTGCCGGAGCACCGCCTCCACGATGGAGCTCTCCTGCTCGGGGCTCATGCCGGCGGGCGGGGCCGCCGGCTGGTTGAGCCTGAGCCGCGGCTGGGGGAGGCACTCGGGGCTGCTGTGGCCCAGCTCCTGCAGCAGCCCGTCCAGCACGTCCGCCTCCCCCTCCGCCTCCCCCCCGCCGCCGCCCGGCCGCTCGGGGCGGCGGGGGGAGTGCCGGCCGTCCGGGGGCAGCCGCCGCCGCTCCTCCTCCCCCTCCCCCTCCTCCGGCGTGGTGCGGTAGAGGACGGCGCCGTCCCACGAGTACTTGCCCGAGATGTCGCGCACGATGACGCGCACCTGGGAGGGGGGCCGCGGGGGCTGGCCGGCGGCCGGCGCCTCGGCCGGCACCTGCAGGTAGGACACCAGCGTGCTGTCGTTGAAGACGAACAGCTGCAGGTTGGGGCTCTTGAACACCTCGGAGGACAGCTCCGACGCCTCCACGTACGGGTTGTCGTGGTTCTCGCTCACCAGGCTGTGCAGCAGGGCGGGGCCGCCGCTCAGCGGGTGGTGGCCCAGGTGGTTCACCAGGTGGGTCATGACCATGCGGGCGGTCAGCGGAATCAGCTCCATGCTGCGGCGCTTCTTTTCTACAGTTGGGGGGGAAATTAAATTAAAGGACACAAGCAGGCAATGCAGTCACCTGCGATATGAGCACAACCCAGACAGTGTGTAGACATGCGGTCACCCCCAAAACGTATGTAGACATCATTAATAGGGGTGTTTTTATTCATCCCTCACAATGGCTTCACCGGCGCACCTCCAGGTAGCATCTAGTCACGCGACACAACTTTGAAAAGCCCATT
>JAODUG010000015.1:4330280-4350618 GCA_027564795.1 Aphredoderus sayanus | reverse complement strand
GAAATAGTTGTAGAAAGTAGAAAGGTTGTTTTGCTAGTTTACTACTCACATAATTACAATAAAATTGTAATTGTATTTTAGCTGTAGTGATATTATTTTTCCTGTAGTTGTTTGCTGCAGTTGTACTGCTTGGCATACTATGATACATTTCACCTTTATTTTGAAGGCAGGAGAGATTGTTTATTGCATATGGTAACATGCCAGTAAGTGCCAGTGTGTTATTTATTAATTTATTTCAGATGAATAATTTTTCCACTGTCAATATAAAAATAAAGAAATAATATTAGTCAGAGAGAAACATAAAACATATGAAATAAATGTGGTGATGTTAACAGCATATTGAATGTGAATATCAGCTAGATTGTCTAAATAGAATGGGTTGTCATTAGTGGCTGAATACAGCTCATACCATGGCCATCTTCATTCACCAGACACTAAGCTATCCTCCACACAAGGATGGGTTAGGGCCCTGTAGAATCCACTGACGGGTGTTATCCATCGCTTGACAAAGAACAGGGTAAAAATAACCAACAGCACATCTTAGCTGCTTTTCCTTGGGACTCCATTCTAGCCATTTTTTGTGCCATCTTTTCAGTATCCTTTCTGTCAAGTATTCTCCCCCTCCCTTCCCCCCCCGAAGTTAAGATGGAAACCCACGTCTGACGACACATCTGAAGTACTCTAAAGAGACCAGGGAAAAAGGGTGGGGAGACCTGGGAAGGAGGTGTGTGTGTGTGTGTGTGTGTGTGTGTGTGTGTGTACTGCAGTTTGGCAAGCACAAACCCATTGAAGACGCGGTGCAGATGTCGACGGCGAGGCTGGCCGTGTGTGCTGGCTGTGTTCAACATGCCTCAAAAGGAACGGCTTTTCCACCCTTTGTTTCAAATTTCACACACGCTTCCAAATGGGCACACACAGACCCACCCACCCCCCGCCCCAAAATAAATAAATAACCGGATGTATCAGTGGCCAACATCTGCAGATTATGATTAGCATTTGGAAATTGCGTCCTTGAATGAGATTTGGATGTCGAATGCCAGTCCTCTTTTATGAGTGCGACTCATATTCTAAGGAGCTAGAGGGTAGCGCTTTGTCCTTAAATTGGCTACAATTTGAAGGGAGAAAGAAATCCTCCTCTCTCTCTCATCGCCTGTGCCCGCTACGATGTGCTGCCGCAACAAGAAAGAGACACTATTAATTGTGTTGAATGTGAATAGCGGTATTTGGTTAACCAGTTTCAAAGGATATTGGCCCAAAGGAACTTCTTTCCCCTGCTGTCTGTCTGCGCCTTTTCTCCCCTCTTTATCAAGATTTTCTCCGCGCCTCTCTAATTTTACACTGAGCGCGCGGCTGCTTCAGCGCGACTGCATTATCTTATGTATTCAGCTTTCAGCTTCTCTCTCTCCCCCGATGAGGCGAAGCTTAATTGGGCTCCGGGCTTTAAAGTCTGTAGAGCTCTCCACTCGCTCATAGAAACACATTCACGGGCTCCTCATTCACTTCGAGTATGTGTTAGATGTACAAATATTATTTACTTTTATACTCCAAATCAAAAGGCACACACTTCCTGCTACTCTACGCACAGTTCGTACAGGAGAATTCACAGTTCAATTCACTTCATTTTGTTCTCCCCACAACCCCCTTCAGTCTCAGAGACATTTACAGGAATATGCTGCTGCTTGACAACAAAAGATTTATAAAAAAAGAGACTGTTTTATAAGAATGTAATGTTGATGAGAATATATATATCACAGTCAATATTATTATTTTATTTTAGGTCCGTGTTTGAGTTGAGAACGAATACATTTTAATTAAAATACATTTTGTCTCTCTGGTTAACTTTTTTTTTAACATTACCAGTGTGATATGAATAATTTCATATTTTACACTTCATTTATTCTTCAGTGTGCCTGGGATTTTCTAACATTTTAATTACATTAACATTAATTTGCAAAGAAATATAGACATGCTATATCTAAATATTGCAGGAGAAATTAGAGGCGTGGCAAATGCTATAAGAGGCTTCGTGATTTGGATGATGATGTTGGATGACGCATTAACCGTAAGCAGAGCCACCCCTCCCAAAAAAGACATTAATAAACATGAGTGACAAGCTGTGCTACACATTTCCTCACTCCTAAGAAAGCAAGCAATTACCACCAGTTAAACCTTGGAGAGGCAGCGGGTTAGGAAGACGTGGTTCAAGAAGAAAAAGATGAGGAGCGTAAGACAGAGGCCCGTGTGCCGAGGAGAGTCTCTGCATTGCCTGTGCTGAGGCCATTTTAAGATGGGAGCTGATAAACTGCAGATGAGCCACCCTCGCTTCCATCCACAGACCTGAGCTCACACACCAAAACTCCTCCTCATTAGTTTATGTCACTTTCCGGGAGCTAGGCGCGCCAATAAATGAGACCGCTATCAGCGACTGCCTTGATAAGCAGCCTTATCTCATTAGGTTCCACATCAAAGTTAATCAGAGACGGGAATAGTAATTGGCCAACTAGACAATACCACAGATCACGGAGCTTTTGTAGTGTATGTCATCTCCAAAACATCAGCGGGCTGGGGCTGGCAGATAGGCTGCATCTGGTGGAGGGAGAGAGGGAGAAAAAGAGGGAGAGGAGTGGGGGTAAGATAGATTGAGAGACGGTGAGTGAGTGTGCATGATGAGAGGGGGGAGAGAGCGAGAGAGAGAGAGAGAGACAGAGAGAGAGAGAGTATGGGCGATGAGAGGGGAAAGGAGTAATGGCAGAGGCATAACAAGCAAGCTGCTCAGAATTAATGAGCTTACTCAATAAGAAAAGAATAACCAATCAGTGTGTGTTGGGCAAATATAATTTGAGAATAATTGCTTGATTGCTTTCCTATAGTAGGCTGATTTGACCGCACACAAGAACGGAGAATTAAGATGTCAAGACAAGAATTAATTTGGCAAGCGAGGGCACACAAATGTTCCTCTTGCTCCCCACTCAGGCTGCTCGGGAGGCAGCCGAGCCACAAGTTGGCGCACGCTAATGATGAAAACACAGTGGTAGATTGCGTATTCATTTCCCGGTCTGCTTTACATAAAGAGAGCCACGGCTAATGCCACAGATGTTGGGATATCATGAAAAAGTGTGCGCATGCTAACACGTTTAATTGGCATTTTTGCATATCCCACTCCATTGTTGATAGCTAGTTGCAGCTGATTGTGCCGTTTGTTTCCTCATTGATTTCAGGGTGGTTTTTCTTTTTTCTGGGGGGTGGGGTGGAGTGGGTGGGGGGTAGTGTCTGGGGAGAGTAATTGCCGCGTTTGGTCGCTCGCCGTCCCCAAACAGTGCTTATTCCTGAAGTCTTCTCTCCTCTCTCGATTGCCAATCCGCCAAGGCTCTGAGTATATCTTTCATTACTTGCTACCTGCTTTGAGCAATGAGCCTCGACCTCTTCTGCCGCGAGCAATGAGAAAATGTTTTTTTGTCCCCTAACAGAGTGCCGCCGGTCAGAGGCACACATTAGAGAATAACAGACAGGAAGCCAGTGCGGAGGAGAGCGGGCCTACACCCACCGTGGAACCATAATGGCCAGCTGCACCCGGCTAATGACACGCGCACAGGAACACACACACCATCACACAGACACGGGCGTGGGCAAACACACACACACACACAGATGCTCAATTTGTATTACAGGACAGTGTATAGGCTGACCGATGTACATGGGCGGGAGCTCATTAATAGTAATCACAGGGGCAGGATGCAGGATACAATCTGACATTAGTGCTACATTGGGAATGGATTCGACTAACCCACCCCCCTATTCAATCTTGATTTGAATAAGGAATAAATCCCAACCTGACCACATGCATATGAATCGGCACATATATTTGCTCCCACATGTGTCTAGTACTTAGTTCCAATTAGGCTGAAAACACTGCCACTGTGACAGAGGCTGCTCACACTGTCTCAGTTATCACTTCTCTGCAGGTTCCACGGCTGAGGCTATTCATTTTGTGAGTCTGTGTGTACGTGAGTGAGATGTCAGTGTTCGCGGGTGTGTGTCAGTGTTACTAAGTCCGCGTGTGCGTGCGCGCGTGTGTGTGCGCGCGTGTGCGTGCGAGGACTGACATTATGTGAGCAGTGGGGTAAGTAAAGGGAATAAATAAGCAGGAAGAGGTCCTGTCACGATGATGTTTTTTCTGCACTGGGTTTACCTGCAGCACTATATATAGCACCTTTGTATGAAAGGTGCTATAGAAATAAAGTAATAAAATATTATTATTATTATTTTAATTATTATTATAAGTGCAGACACTGCCGTAGCCCCCAGTAAATGCACACAACATACTAGCTTTAGGTAAATTTGCTTTGATCCACATTTACCTAATTAAATCCGAGGCAAAGTCTCTATTCCCACATGAAGGAATTTAGAAATGTTAGATTATTGTCGCTAGGGGATTAAACCTAATTTTCGCGTGTTACACATTAACGTATTAGGCTAGCTCATCTGCAATGCTAATGCCCCGGTATAGGCAGCTGTCACTGCCTCGGTATAAGTAAAAGAAAAAAACTTGATCATGCAATCATTGAGTGATCGCCACTCCGATTAGTGGTAGTGAACTTCGCTGAGCCCAAGTGATAAGGCTGCAAAATTCCCAAGTTGCCAATAGCTCCGAAAATTATCAGACTGGAGGAAAAGGAGAAATTGTGCCTTCCGGCTCGGGGGCTTCAATCCAGGGTTTGCCCAGATTGACATTATTTAAAGCTATGGAAATGGGCTCTGGCTATCTGGAGGATTGCTAAAATAAGAAATATCCAGCAACGTTTATGAATACGCTGACAGGAGAGGACAGGGGCAAAATATATATGTGGCGTTTGCATTCTCGAAAAAGCAATTTGAGGGTAATTTCACGATTTTATGATCTAATCTGGGTAAATAAATAAACAGATATGCTTGGAGGGAAAAGCCATATGGCTGTAATATTCTTAAAGGACCTCAGCAATCTTTCTTGAGAAGCTACTGTTACAGGAAGGACTGCATCGACCAAGAACATTGTTTTATAACCTGATGCAGCAGGGGGGAGATCCCTTCATACACCCCGTTGTTTACTGTAACGAAAGCATAGTGGCAATGCAATACTTGTGCACTGAGCCGTACTGTATATGGGGTTCACAGAGATTGTATTATGTTATGGGTCAGTCAAATAAATCCATGTTGTTGTAGTTAGAAGATTTAGCTGTGTTCTTTGTGATTGCAGAGATGACTTCATACTTTAAATACACGGCATCATTTTGCATAGCTCAACTCCGGTATGTGTGTAGATGTTCAATGGCATTTACAAAGTGTGCTCGATGACCTGCACATATGTGTGTGTCTTTAAATATGTGCATGGTCATTATCAAAAGTGTGTGTGTGTGTGTGTGTGTGTGCGTGTGTGTTTGGGGGGTTTGGGGTTACCACTGGCCGAGTACCTATTGAAATAGAAACACAAACATCAATCAGTGACTGGCCCCTCATGTTTGCAGCCTTGAAGGGTCACACTGTAGTGGTCACGCACGCGTTTCTCCCAGGGTGCATCTGTGCTGCTTTAATGATGAGCAGAATATTAATCCTCTCTTCCCCTATTTTATATATTTATTTATTTATTTTTAAGCGCTATGCAAATCAGGAGTGTGTGTGTGTGTGTGTGTGTGTGTGAGTCAGGGCTGCGTGAATGCAGTGTTGGACACTTCAGTGGGCCTAATGGATTCAACTTCATTGGTTACGGTCATTACCATGGGTGTTCAAGAGCAACGTGACCTCACATTATCACAAAAGACCCCCCCCACCACCACCACCAGACACACACACTATTCTTGTCTAATCACATACAGGCACCAGGAAAATATAATAAATAAGTCCAGCAAAATATCCACCTGACCAAACTATGTTATGGTTGATTGATTATTCTTTTATTTCTCTGCTTAGTGACAAGCTGTGGTTTTGAATAAAATGATCAGCCTGGAGAACCAGAGGGAGAGATCACTGTAGCTCCCTAACTTCTCCCACAGTGCAAGAATAAGACCGAGAAGTTGTAGCTAGAATAAAAGCAAGTGTCATAAGGCCTGCCTGTAGGCTGAATGCACGAAGTCGCAGAGCACAAAGGCTAATCAGTATTGGGGTAGGAGCAGGGAATCCTCTGGCCCATCCTATTTGACTTAACTGCTCCGTTTGTGCACCCACTGATTCTGTGGTCTTTGTGTACATTGTAATGAGTGCTGACATAATCCGGTGGATTTTCCTCTGGGCCGCCCCCCATCACGCCTGGGGTTTCTCCCCTGACCAGGAGGGCCGCCGGAGGAGGTGGAGATAGAGCCACAATGCTCACCGACCCCCATGAGATACTTACATTTAGGAATGGTTTGAAGCTCTCTGTGATTGAGCTAGTAACCAATTTTAATCCTATTAATGCTAGCCAACAAAGGCTAAATCTGCACAGAAGGCAAAGGAAGGGCTGGGCAGAGCATAGAGACTGGGGCGCTGTAACTGGGGAGAGATACCATGCAAGTATAAACAAACGATAGAAAAGATAGTGAACTGAAAACCCTGCCTTTAAGTATAGTTGCAGTCTTTTTGTTTAATAAAGAAGATGGGGAAATAGGAAACAAAGAAGGGAAAAAGACACGGAAAATCCCGAACAAAGCACTCCATTGTGTCCAGTCCGCCTCAAAGAAGTAGACCACCAATAGGCACTGTCAAATATACACAAGGTTAACTCATTCAGCAAACATCCATCTTGAGGTCTGAAGGATGTGTTATTGTCAGAACAGGGTAATAAATGTACAGCAAAGGATGGCACAGGAAGAGGGTGCGGGGGCCTTGCGGGTGCTGGCACCCGGGGGTCAAGGAACAAAAACTGGGGAGAATCTCAATGCTCTTTTGTTTTTGGGCACATCACAGGGCAGTGGGGCCAAGTCTGCTGGTGGTCCTTGCCCTAGCCCTGTCAGAGAGGGGAGGCTTTTACACAGCTACTGTGGCAGCTTAAAGCCCCCCATTGTACGGAACAAGAGGGGAGTGACATCGCCCATGCAGACAGAAAGTGTTCTTTACCCAAACAGGGCAGGATATGACTCTTTAAGGGCCAAGGGTGTGAATGGACAATACCCCCTGTGACAAATGAAGCCCTGTGCAGAGAACACTGATACTTGAGTTCCTGCGTAGGTATGCCCAGTCGTTCTTCATTGCAATATTATGCCCTTGGACACATTCCCCTCCTCTCACCCTCCTTGTCCCTCCCGCCAAACCGCTCTCGCTCACCCCCCCATTCCCCCACCATTATTATAGTTCTCCTTTTTTATACGTACTAGCCTGAAATGGCAGCGAGAGTCTGATTGTAATTGTGAGAGCAGGGTCCAAGTGATGAGGTATGATATGTCATTATAGCAGTGCAGGCTACTCTTTGACACGGGTCATTAGGGAGAGGAGCCTTAGCTGGAGACGTACCGGCCACGAACTGCAACTCCGTTGGGAATAACGGACACCCCTGTTCATCGCTCCGGCATCATTATTTAGATACACCGCTATATACAGCCGCACTATCTGCATCCATTTCCCCTGCGGAGCATCTCTGCTGCAAAGTAAGCATAATCAGTTAACAGAGGGAGGGGATTGGCTAGCTGGCTGTGGCTGACGGACAAGCAGATCCTCTGAACATCCTGTGAGGTCTGGCCTCCTCCCTTCCTGGGATGAGGCTCTTTAAGTAGCCTGAGATTCTTCTCTGAGACAGGCCACACTTGCAGCAGCCTAGTATACATTTATGTATGGCTCTGACCTTTTCTATAATGAGTTCCCATCATAACCATTGACCTAAATAAAATTCACAAATATCTCCACTGTTGGTGCCGGCGGAATATACAGTGTAAGAAAAGGGAAGAGCTGGAGAGAGAAGGCATACAGTAGGCTACATAGAGTATTAGTGTTCAAAATCATCCATGCAGCTCCATACAGTGTGTTGCAGGCTAATTTGATAACATCTTATCTGAGCTTTATAAAATATCTGTGATAAAGAAGAGAAAAAATAACAATAAAAGATGACAAAATGATGCGGTGAAAATGTTTACATTAGCAAAGAATAACAAGACTGGTTTTTCTTTTCATTGTGGCCGTCAATGATACTGGTAGAGCTAAGGAACGGCAAAAAGGGTACAAATTTTACTTCTTGATACTGCAATTGTGAAAGCAAGGCTGTCAACACCATTAAAAAAGTACTTATTTTGTCTCAAGTGGTTTTACTGAAAGAATATAAAAACAAATTAATTATCAAATATTTCACTGATTTTATGATAAAAATAATTAAATGGGTTTTATAAATAGAGCCATTTAATGACCTTCATAATTATGATTAGTTGTTGCAAAAATAAAAGAGGCCATTGTGTCCTTGCTCTGCAGTCCATTGTTTTTGCACTAACCCAGTACGGGCTGAACATGATTTTCCAAAATAAAATAAAAAATATAAACATTTAGCTAAACATTTTAATTAAAATAAAACCATATATTTATACCATACTTTTTTCTTAAATATGTTTATGCTTTACAGTATGTTATGCTATTAAAAAAAGTGCTTCATTGCATGCAACCTACTATTGTCATGGCTCAAAACGTTTGACAAACAGCCTTTGGATTAGCACTGGCAGCACATTGTCAACTATTGTACAATATACACCATTACTATACTGTACCTCTCAAAATACACCAACTGAATATCAGATACACTGTGTGTGTGTGGGGGGGAGGCATCATTCCCATCGTTGGCAATGGAAAGATTCACCCTACTAGTTAAGACTGCAAATTCTACCAGTGGAAGTGAGCTTGGGGGAATTGCTGTGCTATATATATTGGATATGGCCTCCTGGCTAGGGCTATATGATAAGCACTTATCTTTGCACTAACAGAGGACATGCATTCACCGGCTCCCTTCTGCTGGAGTATTCCTCTATGGCCTACTGTATGCCTCCACCAGTGCCATTCACTCACACATGTGTGCATGTATGCCCCCCCACTCCCCCTTAACCTCCCCAAGCACACGCACACACACACACACACACACACACACAGATCTGGGACAAATGTTTACATCCTCACAATAACATCCGCATACAATAGAAAGAAAGGCCGGAAAATAAGTAGCTGCCCATTCCACGCGTCACCCGGGCTCATCCGCCTCATAATTAGCTCTCTTGTGCCGCGCTGCGTGGCACGCGGCCACCATAATACAAGTGCTTCATGGGAGGAGGCATTTATCAGCATTTCCATTCGCTGTGTACAAAACGCACACATTCTCCTCAGTTCACGGACAAGCGCTTTTAATTCGGCGAGGAAGCGGCCGGGTTTTATTTTTTTGTGTTGGTGCCACAGCGCGCGGCCAGACAAGCGTATCACGGGGGGTGCCAGGCTGCCAGATAGGGGGCTCATGACAAGAGATCATCAGTAATTTTCAAAAGTAGCGAGTCCCGCCGCGCTCGGCGTTCAGCGGGTCAGAAAGTGTACTTGACAGGGAATATGCATACGGAGTGGATCTCCCACTCCCTGCGTTTTCATTTGCATTGTGTATTGATTCCTCCTGTTTCCCCCTCCTGTACCCGGCCCCATTTAATACGATATTACGTGTGGGTCCATACGCCGACTGCTGCGCCGCTGTGGAGTGGACGCCTAATGATAATTGCTGCTGGTAGAGGCAAGCTCAGGTAGATTTCACTGTGGGGGGATGGGGGGGAGCATCGGGACCTCACGCCCACATCTACTTTCATTCTAATACACCCTCCCCTCACCGCACACACACACACATATAGTATAAAGCTAGTGAAGTAGAGAAGAACAAAATATGAAAGAGTGAGAAGGGAGGTATACATTAAGAGAGGGACAATGCTATGTTCATATGCTCTTTTCAAATGCTATTTTCACTCTCTCTCTCTCTCTCTGCCACTCTTTGCAGCAATAACCAGCATATTTTAAGCAAATTGCCAAAAATGGCATTTTCTAATTTGAGGCAGGGTCTCTTCAGGATACTTTTGATAATCCTCCACGGTAAGCCTTTTTTCAGACCTATACACTGGAAGCTAACCCTGTGTAAAGCCAAGATGGCCAGCTGCTGCCATGCAAATCAAATCCCTATGCTTCCCAAGAGACCTGCTTAGAGCCATGATTTGTAATACATTTGCTTACAATGTGGTCTCCCTTTGAGAAAAATAAAGGCAAATATGTAGCCTTCTATTAGTTAGATTGTGATCACTGGGCCTGATAAAAAAAAGAATTTAAGCCATTACACTAAACTACATAAATCATATTATGTCTATTGTCATGCACCCTGGTTGTACACACACACACACACACACACACCAGGGCCTGGGTTAGATTTTATTAGGATGTCAAAGACAGTGTGAGCGATAAGCGGCTATTTGGTCTACAAATGAGGCATAATTAAGGTGACACGTTGGCACATAAAGCCTTAGATGTCTTCATTTGGCCCACACAGGACAGCATCCCTGGATTTGCAGACACAAATCTGACTGCTGATGAACTCAGGTGTCGGGAAGCTCAGATAATAACGCTTGTGTGTTTTAGGGTCTCTGGTGGGTCCGTGTCTCACTGGCTTAGTGGAAGCCGACCAGAGTTGTACATGTAGCAAAGCAGCGGGAGCCACAATGCAGGCGTCTTTTATTCCTTTTTCTTTTTAAAAAAGGGCTTAATGCTCATCCCTTGTTTACATCTGCAGCCAGAAACAGACATGTACAAACATTAATGAGATTAAGAGGAAGCACTGTGCAATATTTATTAGGCTTGACAAACACTTCTGGGCTTAGTGTGGTGGGAACCGGGCTCTCTCCGGGGGCCGGCTCTGGCACAGGCTGCCCATGGCAGGAGCGGCAGATGTCTCCATTGCCTGCCTGCCTGCCTCCCTCAAGACGCCTTCTCCACTTCCACACAGCTTTAAAATACTCTCGACGGGTGCGTGTGTGCCCATATTTAGCATCACTGTACGCGCATGAGTCTGCTCATACCCTCCCATACCCCCCACAAACCCTTCCATTCATTCCAACTTTTTTTTTATCTTCCCTCTGACCGCTCTTATAACTTAAAAATGCAAATGTGTGAATTGTTTTGATCGTTGATGAGGACCTCTTTGTATTGTGTGTTAACCTCCATTAGGCAGGATTACAGGGACAGAGGCACACTGGCATTTGGTAAGTGTCACAGTGACAGCACTTGGTGCAGGAATGCGGGGCTGTCACAGTCAGCTTTATCACTGAGCTTTCTCTCCTCCGAGTGTGGACTAATAAGCCCAGAAATTACAATTGCCTCCCTGCTGAATCCCTGATAGGCGGAAATAATGATATCAGTGCCCTGCTAATCTCCTTGGCGTGCCGCTTGGCATCGGCCTATTGAGGCACCTGTCATACTTACGTCTGATGAGATGAATTTAATCTCTCTGTCCGTAATGACAATGGGGGCCATTTTAATGTTATGGATGATATTTGTCAAGGTTTTCCTCTAGCTCTCTTTTTCTCCCTCAACTCTCCTGTTCTCAGCATGTACTGTTTGACACATTCTGTCAGACGTCTTGGACATTAACTAAACCAGTGAGCTTCTTTTTTTTTTTAAAGGACCTAAACAAGATGTTTAGTGGAACTGTACCTTTGAATTTAAATGGATTTGAAATATTTTACTTGTTAATGTGTTAAACTGGCTAAGCCAAGCAGAGCATGTACTTTAATTTTTTTTTATAGCTTAAAGTGACTTAGTCTTTCAGTCATTTTGAAATCAGAAATAAAATCCAAATTGATTTTAAAATATGAACAATATGTGCGATTCTGTACATGTATTAAGCGAAGTATGGTATGTTAAAGAAATGCATGCTTTCAGTGTCATTTATTTTCTCTGGGAGACAAGCAATAAGTTGAAGAAGGATATAATATCTAATGTAATGATATAATGGCAGAAGATAAAATGCCATACACTAAAGGAAACCCCAAATGAGCTTCCCTCTTCCCTAGTTTATAAAATGCCCCATAGCTGTTGTCGTAACACTGAGGGTTACATGTTAGTGACCCGCCTAATGGCTACTATAACTAAAACAGGATGAAGTGCATTTAACTAAATGATTTGGAGAGTCCTACAGCGGTAGAGAAATCAGTCTGTTATTTCATTTATTGAGGATCGTGTGTAAGAGTGCTGTAGGCAGACAGAACAAGATTCTCCCAGCTTTTATAGTATAAAGGTAAGGTTAAATTATATTAGATTTTTTTTATTTACTTACTTGACTTTAAAACGACTATGAATATGACTATTCAACTGACACAAAAGATCACCATGCAATAATACTAATAAACTAATTTTAGACACTTACAGTGTAGAATAGTCTAAACTTGAGTGGAAATTTCTCACTGGAACTTAGTGGTAGCTGAAGATTCTTTTCACTGTACTACCTGATGGTCACATATAGTATCTCTAGCCACATGCCTGAATTGACCCTATTGTGTTCAGCTAACACACGATAGCTACTGAGCAAATGTTTTGCCTTTTCATTAGCACCCCACCACTTCTTCAACCCCTGCCTGTCTTAGCTGCTGGAGGCATAGATTGTTGTCATAGAAACTCTGTCATTAGATGAATGACTGCTTCCTCAAGCTGTCAGATAAACTTTGACAGAACAATCAACACTATGTTATTTATGCCTAGATGACAAAGAATCGTTTGGCCTGGACGAGAATTGAACAATCTCACAGTGTTCCCCAGAAAGTACTTAACAAAGCTTGACTTATGTAGCCCTGAGCTTTCGTTACTGTTTATTTGTGTGTTGGAATTGTTTTCCTCTGCAACGGAAAAGAGGAACACATTATTTATTGGAAACTTGTTGAGATGCACTTCCTGTCAAGCTGTGAATAGTAAACTTTGTCTATGCTCAGTTTAAATGAGCAGAATGAAAAAGCAGATGTCTCATCTAAAGAATCATAACAATTACTACTTTTCTACCATTTCCAGCGGCCTGTCAAGAATGATTTAACAGATGCATATTTATATGACTATACAGAAGATGTTTGAAGTCAAGAACACAGGGAACAGTAATCCTCATTGTGCTGATTTGATGTGCCTGGCATTGACTACAAGCACATGAGACAAATAGTAGGTAGTCGACATCTGTTTCAGTAAGTTACTACAGGATTATATGATCGGTGGGTGTGTTGTTTATGATTTCAAATATAAAATAAAAAAGATGCACAATATAAGCCTAAACCAATAAAAAACAGACAAATGTTCAGATAATGTCGCAAGTACTATTCTGGTCTTACTGTAATTTCTTTACCCAAACTAAAGCTTTAGATTGAAAGCTGTTTGGCATTCGTGGAGGAGTATTGTTTCTTTCTGCGCTGTGTTGTTAATGAAGATGGTTAAGAACATCATTATTTTTTAAGTATCGTTTGTGTGTTCACAACAGGTGATCTCAACAATAATCTGTTGTCTTATTTCATATCCAGAGTAACAGCAGTGGTTGCCTCTTTAATACCTAGAAAATAATTAGCACAGAGGATTTTTGGTGTGTCAGCGAGAGAAGAAAACCTTAATGAAGATGTATTAACTATGGGTAATGTGGTTGTTCCCCAGCTTGAATTTCCCTTTGCCCTGCTTGTTGGTTTTATGTGTCCTCAGAAGTAGTTTGCCTCCTGAACAAAGGGGCTAGCGTATGTTAAGTGCTTTTGAAATCACAAGCATTCCATCCAAGAGGGCTGGGCCACATGAGGGGCTGTGAAGTACAATGTGGAAATCGATTTCACTATCTCCCCATTCGCCTTTGCCACAGTGACGTCTTTAAATCAATGCACACACAGTTCGCTATGTGCATGTTTGTACATATAAGGCACTCACAATGAATGACAGACGAAAGGCACCCAGGCGTTGGTAAGCTTGACAAATGTATGCACATTCCAGCCGCACATATTGAGCCAGGGAGAATTACCTAATTTCCAGGAAACCTTTTAACGTTCATTTACAGCCAAAGCAAGCTATACTTATGTGAAGGTCACCAATAAACCCATTATAATAAGCATCTCAAAGTTATTCTTAAGTATCGTTCCTTTTTCACAGACAACTTTGCTACAGTTATGCCACAGCATGCTAGTCAATAGTAGCATGTCTTATGGAGATACATGGATGTTTGTCGTTAGAAAGGGGCTTCAATAGGCAGTGTGCACCTCATTGTCTCTGCTGAACCACGCTAGCCATTGTCTGTCTGAATTTCCGATCGTATTTCAGTCTCCAGAAAAACTGCTGCCTGCTGACTGTTTCCCCCCAGCTGTAGTCATGACACAGGCCATCCATCCCCTTGACTGTCCATCCATTCTACGTGTGTGTGTGTGTGTGTGTGTGTGTGTGTGTGTGTGTCTACTAATTGTAAACGACAGCTCAATGTGTCCAGTGTAACAAAAGGACCAGGAGGTGGTGGGACGAGAGAGCGCTCATTTGTGGGCCATTGGTAGCGCTGCCATCTGTGGGACGGGTAAACAGGAAACACTCACAATCACATTTTAAGTCTTTTTCTCTCTGTCCTTTTGTGATTAATGGCGATAATATCTGTGTAGCTTTTACACCACATCTATGGCAAGTTGCAGCTGTTGTATTTTCTGAGACAACGAAACAGAAACACAACTCTTTGTGAGAGAAACGTAGCTCAGTATTAAAGAAACTATTCCACTGAAATTGTCGTTTTTTGGCTTGTGGATGCAGAGAAAATAAATGACAGCCTTTTAAATGACAGCCAGCAAATGCTACCCATTTGGGGTTTAGCTTGTGAGATCAGACCTCTGATTGGTTGGGTGGATCAGGAAGACTCCAGGTCAGGCGATGAGCTGGGGGAGTCAATTAAAAGAGCTCCGTCTTAATAGAGCTGTGATGTGAGGCCATAACAGTGTTATCTTGGCTTCCGCACGAGGTGGCCAGATCTCTTTTGTGACACACGCCAAGTAAATAAATAGCCAAATGAGGGCACACAAAAGCATTGACGATATCCCAGGGCACCCATTATGCAAGGGGCAGGGGGAAATTATGCCCACAACAAATTGCTAATGATGACCCAGTGATGTCTTGTTAAGCAACATTGTTTCCCCTCAGATCCCTTTGTGTCTGTGCCATCTTCTCAGTTTAACGAGACACAAGAAAGCAGAGGAGCGGCTATGCAGTGTTTTTCCTTCTTTTTTATGTCCTTGCCTCCTTTTTCTTCTCCTCCTCGCTACCCTTGGTTTCTGTTTTGCAGTTAACTTGTGTAGACGGCTGTGTTTTTTCCTTCCCTTCACATCCACTGCCACTCAGAGGGCCTGATTTAGCGCATGAGAACATGCTAGAGTGGGCCCGCTCAGCAGGGGAGGGCCTTTTGATGCAGGCCCCCTGGGGTCCAGGTACTGAAGCAGCAGTACATATCACAGATGTGACAGCTTTCATCTGACAGTTAACTTTTCCTAATTAAAGTCCCAAGTCTAATTACACAGCAGCCTATCTGATGTTTCTGAAATGGCCATACTGGCTCCAGGGGTAGAGCCCATCACAGATCCAAGGACTACTGATTGGGAGGGTGGGTGTTTTTTGGAAGGAAAAGGAGTGTTGCTGGTGCCCTGTGTGGGCTGTGGGCTCACCTGGGTGTGGGGGTGTGTGAATGCCAAATGGCAAGGCCTCATCTCATTTGCAAAATGCTGCTCCTGAATGCAGATACGCAATTATGAAACACAGAGGAAAAAAATGGTTAAAAGAAAAAAAGAATTCCATAATTAGCAAGGCAACTCCAAGCACAAGAAATGGAAATTAGCCTTAGTGTAATAAATTAGCCTGTGCATATATTACATGAGATGAACACCCTTGGGGCCTCGTATTAGCAATTTTGGCCATGCACCCCCATGTATTTAAATAAACCATTCACTCCTCGGTTATTATGGGCCCAACAAAAGAAATTTCTCCCCAACTGAAATTCTTTACAACTCAACCCCACAATGTCAACTGGGTGTGGCTTCTTTGTCTAACTGACACGACAACCAGGGCTAGTGTAATGTAAGCACAATCCTGTGTATACTGCCTGCCAGCTCTCTTTGTATTTGTAATCATTGGATATTTTGTGTTCTATTTCACATTGATTAGAGCTAACAATTTCTCCCTAGCTATTTTCTCCAGCCCTGATAAACAAATGTGAAATTAGAACCAGTTGAGATGGGAGAAAATTTGCATCAAAATAATACAGTGTGCAGCAAACAAACCAAAATCAGATACCAGCGACAAAGGCTGGGAAATTGCAAATTAAAAGGCATGGTGTAAATGGTATTTTGTCATTAAGCTCCAGCAACCATTTTAAAGGGTGATGGTGGTGGTGGGGGGAGTCATGCCGCTGGTTTTGATGAGTCTTATCCACAGCGATTATTCATACTTGTCCTTCTGCTTGAATTAAAGCAAGAGTGCTGGAGCCTGTTAAAGCCAAAATACTTGAATGGCTAGTGAACTCTCACCTTCACGCGCATCCATTTAGCTCACAAATGAAAGCCAAGTACAGTTAGTGAAAGCCATAATAGGTCTTTCTTCTTGCGGAGTGTGGCCATTACATACTAATTTCTTCTGGGGGCTCGTCAGGAATTTCAACACTTGGCTGGAGTAGCCTAGCCTCGCACTGAGACAAGCAGAGTGACAATGCCAACACGCAAGGTGTTTGTCCCTTTCACATTCACAAAGGCTAAGCACGGTTGTGCTAAATTGATGGGGTTGGTTACAGCTTGTTGTTGCATTTGGAACGAGAGGATACTCTATTCTTCACTGGAATAACAACTCCATTGCTAATTAGAGTTTTTGGTGTGTGGTTTTGGACCATAGCTTTGCCAGTGGTGTTTTCCCCACATTAAATAATATCCTGGGCATTTATGTTTTCTATCACATAATTGTGAAGCTGTTGTCATAGATAAACAGTCCGTTGTGTTGGGTTGAATTACATGTTATGTTTAATTTCAACTTTGTTTAAACTTAGTTGAGAATTCCTCTTCTTAGGGGATCTTAATTGGAGATACATATTAAAATATATTAAACAAATATTGTACAGTACACCAAGTGATTATCACATCAACGCCACATATACTGCATTGTAACCGCAGTATGTGTCGTATAAATTGTAATAGTTTTCATAGTTCTAACTGAATTTTATACTGTCAGAATAGCTTTTAATATGGCATATGGCAACACAAAGTCATTGTAAATAAATTGCACAAAGACACCATTTACGATATGATTAAAATCCTGAACCTCACTCTGTGCTCTTATCACAGCAAAAGGGTGTAAATGCTGACCATAGCCTATTGTGTATTTACAAATGAAGTTGTCCTTGGTGTGTTGCTGTGGTCCCTGCCAGTCCATTACCATTATCGACAAGCCCACATTGTTGAAGAGTGGTATTTTTGTACCAGATTGCCCACTGCACATCAGTAGAACCCAGGAGGCAGTGATTTAATTATGCAATTAGTGTGGTGGATGATTAAATGGCTTAATTAATAGAGGCAGATTGGGAGTTTGGCTGGTGTTTACAATGTTTAGCTAGCTCACTAGTTGGTGGGGATCTTCCAATAATTGCTGTTTATCTCTTTTGTTTGGTATATTACATTGGTATGATGAGACGGCTGTTTGAAAGATCCCTGAGAACAGTTGTGTTCATTTGGTCAATATACATTTCAAGTGACATTCTTTTCAATATGGCTTTTCATCATTATGGCAAATCATTCCGTTCCTAACAACTACCTCTAAGTGAATAATTTTATATCATTATTCGTCATCATAAGGATGGCACTATAGTCCCATCACAACTCAGGCTCAGCTGTTTCCTAGGAAAGAGCAGGATTTCACACTTCATGCCTGCTTTGGAGTCATTATATTACCACGTTCCCTGCTTTCCTCCTGTGGTTTGAGACTGGTTCTCCTAACAGGGTGTTTTCCAGGTTAGAGCTTTTGTTGTATTTGCTGGATTAGTTCGGCTCTGAGCCCTCTAGCACACCGCAGCACGCCCTTGTCCGTTTGATTGACAGTGTGTGAAGAAGAAAATGAGTTATTTACTGCTTGTTTGTTTGCCCTGGCACTGTGATGAGAAGAGAGATACTGTACCAGCTTGCGAGGTGACTGGTGAGTAACGTGAGCTTTTGTCAGTCAGAAATAGTTGCGACGGTGGCACAATCGTCAGAGCATGTCATCTTCTGAGTCGAGCCCAGCTTGCCGTGAGAGCATATTGTTGGCAGCACTTGACACCGGAGCGCAAGCCTGAGAGAAGCAGCTCACTGGTCCCCAGAAACATGACGTCGTCTTAGATGTGGAGAAAGACAACCGCGCCAACTAGAATCCTATACGCAACATAATTGCCACCTCTTTTTCTTTCTTTGACATTGTGGCAAAATTGTCAGTACATATATTTGTTTCTGGTATCTGAAGAGGTCCTTTAAATGCAATAGTATTCACTGTGTTCTCAGACATACATAATGACAGAAATTCTGTCATTGTTGGCTAGGAAACAGTTCTATAATTTCAAGTTCACTGGAGGATTATTAAGAGGACTGAATATAAAATACTAAACAAAATATTATATCCTTATTTAAATAGTAACTTTCATAGCTAGCAACATGCTAGCAAATTTAATCTAGGAATTACTGTAGATAAAATATTATTATTCACTATTTTATCTTGACAAATTATACCATTGTATAAAAAATGTTTTAGGGCCCCACAACTGGTTAAAATACTATTATTTAAAAAGTAGAATATAAATTACATTATATATTTCTTAATGTATGGTTATGATGCTAAGTTATAAATGTAAAAAAAAAAAAAAAACATCAGTGAGGTTTTCAACCAATAAAGTAATTATATTGTGAAAACAAAGTGAACACCAAATGAATTTACAATTTAAAAACAATACTATCTTTACAGTTTGCCATAATTACACAGCTAGGCACCAAATGCAGCATGCACATCTCACTACAATCATCTCACTACGATCATCTCACTACAAACATCTCACTACAAACATCTCAGTACAAGCGTCCCCCAATGTGCTGCGGCTCCCTCACAAACCCCAAGCAGCTTTACCATGTTGTTGCCACTGTCAGTAGCTGTCAGTCAGTCTGCCATGGTGTGATTGAGACGTCAAGCTAATCCGTGTTTACACTGACCTACACGCGTTACGCCTAGCCGTTAACCACACAGAATTAGGCTGTGTTTGACACCACCTGCAACCCGCCACTTGAACCCATCGTCATCGTCGCCTCCCGTCCCAGACAGCAGTGCCAGCACCCCGTAACACAGCGCCAATGCAGCGCCAAGGGCCAGGGAAGTCACAGCAGAGGGATGGGAGGTGTGACAGGTAAGTGCCACTTCTTGGGTTTCCTCTCCGTCTCCCTTCCTGTAGTCTCCCTCTATCCTTCCTTCTCATCCCCTCCCATTTTGTTGTCCCTCATTCTCTCCATGTTCCTCCACCACCTCCCTCTCTGCGTTGCTTACTCAGAAGCTGCCAGTGTTTGCTTCCCCTTATCCAGGTTTCTAATCCGCCGCCAGAGAAAGACTCCACTAAATAGGTGCTGTAGAAAGGAGGGGGGAGGACCGGCAGAGCCATTAGAGATGAGTTTATCAGAGACTTTCAATCTGTTATCACTTCTGTCCCTGTGTCCCTCATGCCAGACACCCCCTCCCTGCCTAGTCACAGAGCTAGTGATTACAACACACACACACACACACACACACACAGCTTCTTCTTTTGAGTGTTAGCGCATGTCTGTTCGGTCGCTTTGTTGATGTGCTTGGCTATAAGAGCGTACATGAGCTCATGTTATTGTGTGCTGTGCTCTATCTCCTTCACCGGCTAAATGTGGAACTTGGTTCAGGCATCTCTTCTTTTGGTCAACCTGGTCAAAAAATAACTAAAACCCCACCAGGGAATAGAATTGGTGGTGGCGTATTGTAGCAAAACAGTCAATAGTGAAGACAGTCAGTGGAGCATTGTTCGAAGCAGATGCTCGAATGTGACTTTTTCTATTTTCTTTACTATTTTTTTTATAGCCGAGCCAAAGGGAAAGTGAGGGGGAGGGACTGGAGTTTACCTTAAGGATAAATGTCAGAGGCTCAGCAAAATTAGATCCTGCCCATATTAAGACATCAGTGGCTAATGTGTGTGTATAGGAAATGGTGTGGTGGCTGCAGTGCTGTGTATACATGCACATCCGTGTGCCAAGAACATGTGTGTGCACATGCGCATGTGTGTGTGTGTGTGTGTGTGTGTGTGTGCGAGCGTGTGTGTGTGTGTGTGTGTAGAGGTGTACAGACCCCTGCTCTC